>JADBJO010021794.1:0-20000 GCA_016801955.1 Conus betulinus
AATCACCCCCCTCCCTCCCCCCTCCCCCCCTACAACTAATCCGATCCCCCCCCCCAACCCCCCTTTGGACCATGTTGTGTGTTGTTGTGTGGGGGGGGCGTGTGTGTGTGTGTGTTGTGGTGTTTGTAGTGTTGTCTTTCTTAGAGCTATTCTCGTGCACGCTCTCAGCTAGAGACAAACAATCCTGAACAGTGTGGTCAGCCAGTCTTTCAAACCATGATTCAGTCCATGTAACCTGTAACCATGCTGTTCCTATGTCTATTCCTCAGTTGTTGCTGGGAACAAAGCAGTTCGCCGTAACCGAAAAAGGCGGCTTGCTCCCCAGTAACTGTCTCAAAAAATTGTTCTCCCGACTGGGAAAAGATAAATTCAAGGAACAGGCAAAAACTGCGAAAGTAGGCCAGAATTGTCCACCCCCTCTTAGTACCTCCTAAGAAAAAATGTCAGCCAACAGAGTCTCCAAAAGTCCATCGCCCGGCTGTCCATCTCCTATCTACATTTTGATCTCAATAGTATTGTTTGTTCAATGGAAACCCTTTCAGTTAAATTCATCATATTAATTAAAAACGTGACCGTGACCTGCTTACATCTTCTGTTTTGGGAATCACAAGAATTATTTCAGAAAGTGTCACGCTCAATGTGTTATGACCTTTACAAAATGAAAGTTCTTTTCATTTGTGTTCTCTTGCCAAAATCCGCCTGTTTCTGTTTGTTATTATTCTTCCTTCCCCTTGTACTGCGGACAACCATTTCAAAAGCCAACATGGACAGTCCAGTCATAGATCGTCTTAAGTTTTTACACAATGGAACTGCAGAAGCAAATGTAATATTGATTACCTGTATCAGTTTTTGGAAGACCATAGTTTTGATGTCCTACATTTGCACTGCAGTCCTCTGATTGCCATAAAATGAATTTACCCAAAACTCCCGGGATACTATTTTTCTCCAGTACTAATGCCGTGAAGAGAAATACTAAAACAAAACTGCCATATATGTGTCGTGCCACATTTTGTACCAACCTGTTAAAACACCCTGTAACTCGACTGACAAACCTTATATTCCTGCTTTATAGCAGTGGAATATCAAGGCCAAGTTTACAAGTTGTGACCTGTTATTACCCATATGTGTGTCCAAAGAAGAAACCGACTGGTTGTTTTGTTTTAGATTCAAACAAGGAGTGGATTATTCTAGGTATTTCAATTCCCATCATGCTCTATGTCCGAAAACTCTAAAAATATCACAACAATAATGAATATCTCGCTAACACCTATAGTAATGCTTAATCGAACTGATACTGAAATGACGGGTCTATCACCAGATTGCTGATCGTTATCTGATCAGAAAAATTCATCAATTTGATTTGTCCGTATAACTCCGGGTATTTTTTCCACTTTGCACGTGGAATTGTCATTCAGTCACCCACTGGTAGTGTGACCATCTTCTGTTGAAGTTCAGATCTTAGTGTGTCCAGAGAGAACTGAGCATACCCTCGGACATACAAAATACAACGAAGATAAAGCCAACTGGGACCTTTTTTGCCCAGACTCTAATTACTGGTTCTCTTAAGCTCAATTTTAATCATAACATAGAATCAGTAAAGATCTTGAAAACAAATTATGTAGATCTTACGAAATCTTATTCTGAGAGCAGCAGATTGTGCCATTCCAAAGATTAAGTTTTAAAGACCATCCAAAGAGAGCCTCAAACCCTTGGTGGAACTCCTCATGTGAGTTTGGCCGTAAAAATGAAAGCAGAGATATTCAAAACTGGATGAATAGTCCGTCATTCACAGCCACCCCAAATAGTAAACGAAACTCCACTGTAATACAAAATTGCTAATAACTATAGTAACAGAGCCGTACTTCTTGCAAAAAAACCCAGTATTATGTAAATTTGATCATGACTTGCTCTAAACATCCACAATGACGTTTTCTAAATTATGGAAAGAAATTTTTAAAAAATCAAGGGTACATTTTCATCTCCCTCAGAGCTGCTCTGCATGTTAATGATAAAAATTTATAGAACTACACAAGAAAAGGCTGAATTTATTAGCAGAAACTTTTGCTTCAATGATCCAGACTGAGTGTTTATCTCCATCTGAACAAATTCGTAGAAAGGAGTTTTGAGGATAAATTCCAAACATTGATTCAACTAATATAGAAAGTAACACTTTATATATAAACACAAATTTAACAATGCATGAACTCTGTTTCGCACTTAAACGTATAAAACCGGTAAGATATCCATGGGGGGGAGGGGGGGAGGGGGTTCGCTCCTATTTCCTATAACATGATTAAACATTTTCCTGAGAGTCTGTTATCAAGTTGTTGGAGTTTCTTTCAGATTTGCTGGAATACTGGAATGCTCCCTACAGATTGGAAAAAGCCGACTGCATCCCAATCCTTAAAAAAGAAAAACCTAAAACTCTTTCACCCTCTAGTTTTCGACCTATTTTCTTTAAACACCTCACATTGGAACCCTTTTGAAAGAATCATGAAAACAGAAATACAACATTTCCTTGAAAAAAAACCTGGAGAACTTGCCTTTATTCCAGACTGGTTTTTAGGAAAGGTAGAGGAGTCACAGACCACATTGTCCACTTATCCTCAAATGTGAAAAAAGCTCTTGCCAAGGCGTCATTCGACCCTTGCAACGTTCTTTGATGTTCATAGAGCCTACGATTCAGTATGGCATTCTAAATTGTTTACAAAGCACATGAAGTAGGAATACGAGTCGTTTTTTTTCAATTTCTAAAAGCTTTCTTATCGGACAGAACTATCCAGTCATCTACATGAGCTTTAAATCAACTCTCTAAGACTATTAACATGGGTGTTCCCCAAGGAAGTGTAATCGCTCCAACATTTTTCTCGCTAATGCTTTACGATATTAAACAGGTTAATACAAACGGTGCCACATTAGCTCTATATGCAGATGATATTGCTCTGTGGAGGAATGTAAACTGGCAATTTTTTTCCAAACAACAAACCAAAAAAAGAAAATCATTGAACAGTATCAGGAAATAGTTGACAATATCTTTCATTACATGAAATCAAATGGGTTTGGGTTTATCTGCTCACAAAACGGTCTTTTGTTGTCTTTACAGAGAAAACAATTGCGTTTGAAGGCAGAGAAGCTATCTCTATAAGCGTTCATATAATTTGAATATAATCTTCCACTATAAACTTTTTTTGGAGTAAACATATTAATTTCCTTGTAGAAAAGGGTAGGGAAAAAAATGGTTTATTACGTGTTCTTTCTGCCATACCTCTGATTAACTGGGGATCTAATCTCGTCTATGTCGCCTCAGGGTTAGTTCGTTCAATTCTGTCATATGGACAAGAAGTTTTTTTTACAGCTGGAAAGACAGATTTACACAAGCTAACCAGTATTGACTCGTTAGCCTTTAAAATTGCATTAGGACTTCCCCGATGGGCTTCAATTGATTTGACGTACAAGGAGGCTGGTGTGTTACCCTTAAATGAACACAGGCTAAGTTGCGCCCTGTAATTTTACAGTGAGGGCTAGAACCATCCCAAATTCAGTAATGACTGAACTGGATGGCAGTACGTATATTTTCAAGAGAGATCCGTAAACAAATCGGTATACATGTCCCTAGGTGATTATGTTTCCCCATTGTTTTAGAACTGTAACCTGTCTCTTGATGGTATTGCCCAGGTTTCCATGTTGTTCATACCTTCGTGGTTGTCAGAGCAGGCTGAAATAATCTACTCTTACGGAGATTTTAATAAAAAAGATAATCCTCTGTTACTATCATCCTCATGTGCCAAAGACTTGATAAGAAGAGAAAATACGATTCCCATCTACACATTTTTTCACGGATGGTTTCTGTTTTAGATTCTTCGATGTTGGGGCTTCCTTGTAATACCAGCGCTTAGCATTAGAAAGAAATGCCATATTACGAAAGGATGTTTCTATATTTACAGCAGAGTTATTTGCTATTTTGAAAGCACTAGATTTTATACTTCAACTTGACATGCCCGTTATACATAGACAAATACTTATACTATCGGACTCAAAATCAGCGCTTACGGCTTTACACTGTCAATCAAAATCTAGTCGTTTCAGACTTGGTGTGTGAAGATCTTATTTCTCATTCATCAGTTAATAACCCGGGGTATCGATGTAACTCTGTTATGGGTTCCAGGGCACTCTAGTTTACGTGACAATGATTTAGCTGACTTTTATGCTATCTAAGAAAGCTGCAAGAAATAAATCTGATGTTTTGAATTGTGATATCCTTCTTTCTTCATCTGAAGCTATCCACATTCTGACAAGTTTTCATCTGGAACATAAGACAGAAACAATATCTTGAAGATTCAGCTCGGAAGCACAGATGGGATATGACGAAACCAACAACAAAATGCTGTAATCCTCCAGGGCCAATCCCAAATCGTAACCTTGTACATAGGCTGCAGGTTAATTGGTGGTTAGTTAGGTATTTAAAACCGGCACCTGCTTGTGCATGTGGTGAGACTCCTCGATATCCCTCATTTTTTTATTTGACTGTACTAGTACAAAACTCACTTTCAGCCTCTTCATGATAAGATGAAGTCCTTCAAGCTTAAGTTGACTTTGTCAAGTGTTTTTAATCCCAGTTATGAGAACGGTTTGGAGACTGGCAATGTTGGCTGTTACTCTTATTAAATCTCATCCACTTGGGAGATATTTTAATTCTTCCATCGCCCCACCCTCTCCTCACTGCCTCCCTCCCCCCTAACGTTTTTTTGTTTTGTTTGTTTTTTTAACCAGCTCGCGAATTTTTGAAATGTTAAAATCTTATTCTAGGCATATTCCATATCAGTATGGTTCGGCGTCTAATTTGCACGTAGAGCAAGGCTTTTCATCCCCCCCCCCCCCCCCCTCCCCATCTTCCTCCCTCTTCTCCCCTTCCCCATCCATATACACCCATAAGCTGTTCGACTCTTACGAGTAATATGTCAGCCAGTTCCATACTTTTAATGACCCTGACTACCATGTATTGGATATACATGTAGTCACACAGAATTGGTGTTTCTGAATTCCGGTATATATCAGTGGCTCTGTGTGTGTGTGTGTGTGTGTGTGTGTTGTGTGTGTGTGTGTGTGTGTTCATGTTAGTGTAGGTAGAAATTGTCTCCTCTATAGGCTTATTGCTTTTGATTTTTAACAAACGAACGAATGAACGAAGTTTAATGCTGCTAGGCTGTAAAAGCCCTTTAAGCAATCGCGGGATGTACAAACAACAAACGCGACTCAATTTCGATTTTATTAACATGGAAACCACAGCAATATCCTTTTTTTCACTTTACGTGACGAAATCATGAACGAGAAAATGTCACTGGTATTCACTGTCAGTTCTGTAGACGACGGTCACCCCAGTAAAACTGGATCAGTCCGTGGACAGCGTGCAGCCGCCATAGAGCACATGCTTGGGTCTCTGCATGCTTCGTGTTGCCGATGCGTCTTCCTTTCCAAATGCAGGACAATTTAAGACATTCCTCTTATGACATGCGTCTTTCTTCCTGCTTGTTAATCCAGAAAAGCGATCGTCTTCCGAACACGGATCGCAGGAATATTCTTGAACGACGTCGTCTGATTCACACAGCAGCAGCACACTCACATCATCCTTTTGATGGAACACATCCTTCCGAAATATTTTTTTGTCTATAGCTTGCTCCAAACTTGTGTCGATGTCCGACTGGTGGATTTCTGGGCCCCTGCTGTTGCACACCGACAGATCGGGGTGCGAGCACCGAAGCGTATCCTGAATGGGCGTGTGATGTGTATGTGCGTGCGCGCGTATGTGTGCGTGTATGCGTGTGTTTATGAGAGTGAATGCATGTGTGTACGAGTGCTCGAGTATGAGTGTGTGTGTGTGTTTGTGTGTGTGTGTTGTGTGTGTGTGTTGTGTGTGTCGCGCGCGCTTGTGTGTGTGGTGTGTGTGTGTGTGTGTGTGTGTGCGCGCGCGCGCGCGCGCGTGTGTGCGTGTGTGTGTGTGTGGGCGTGTGTATGTCTGTGTGTGAGTGGTGTAAGTTTGAGTGTATGTGAGGGTATGGGTGTGTTCGTATTGAGATGCGTGTATTTTGTTTATTTATGTAAGTGCGTACTTTTATGTGTGCGCGCGCGGGCACGCGCGCCCATATGTGTATGTGTATGTGCGTGAGTACGCACGCGCGCGCTTGTGTGTGCGCTTGTGTGTGTAATGTGTATGGCTGCGCGCGTATTTTTGTGTGTTTAATTATGCTTCTTTGCTTTGAATGAAAAACGTTGGTATCTGTTCATAATGTTTTTTCTTAAATGTTCAGTACAACTTTGAGTTAATCTGGCAATAAAATTGGTTTCATCAGTCAGTCAGTGTGTGTGTGTGTGTGTGTGTGTGTGTGTGTGTGTGTGTGTGTGTGCGCGCGCGCGCGCACGCGTGTTTTCTGTGGGGGGGGGGGGAGGGGCACGGGTGGGAGGGGGGGGGGGGGGGCAGTGATGGGGTATGTTGTGGGGTGAGTTGTGGGGTTGGGTGGGGGTGGGGTTGGGTGTTGGGAGGAGAGGGGGGGGGGAAGTATATTGGATGGTGTGTGTGGGGGGGGGGTGGGGGGGGGGGGGGGGGAGGGGGGGGGGGCTGGTGGAAAAGGATTTCATAGGGAGGGCTGTTAGCAGAAACCTAACATCATGCAGCAAACGTTTGCATCAACATCAATTTGTTTTGATGTCATTCATGTTTTGATGTCATTTTGTTCTTTTTATGTTCTTTTTCATCACTTTGGGCGTTTTTTCCCTTGCCTTGAAGACTGCTAGTCGAAGTGGGTTCGAAATCTCCGTTGTTTTGTTATCCTGTTTTCCCCTGTGTGTTACTGTTTAGGGTTTCCTGATGAAGGGTCTAAAACTCGAAAGCTTGAGTGTTTATTTTTTTTATTTTATTTTATTTTTTTTTGTAAAAAGGACTTCAAAGTACTAATTTTTCCTTTAAGTAAATCAGAGTTTGAATCAAACCATCATGGAAATGGAACTTGTAGAAAAATCAGAGTAGGAGTCAAACTATCATTGGAAATGAACGTAGATTGTTGCATACCCAATGATCTGAAAACATGCTGTAATGTTGTAATTATCTGTTGATGACTGGGACGCTCCTAGTGATCTCTGATTGCCACAAAGCCACGACACCTAAGTAGACACGTTTTTTGGCAAGGTTCACAAAACGCTTCAAACTCGCGTCTTTGTCATGTTTTCTTATTACACCCCGACTCTGCGGTCACACACCTCCTTCCGCAGCCACTCGGTCTTCTCTAGTGGTTCACATACTTTTTTTTTTTTTTTCCCACTCACTGGCGGCAACCTCTCACTGTGAATCGACGCCATGATGAGAAATGACACTGGAAGGAAGCAGAATGAGAAACTACGCCGTTTGAGAACAACACCGACTGAGAAGAAATTCGCTGTGCAGACAAATTGAGATCGTTTCAGAGTTTCACTCTTTGAATATTTTTTCGGCGGAGATGCGAAAAAATAACGGCGGAGACGGCGGAGGAGTTTTCATCCCTGATACATCATATAACAGTTTTTGTTTAATTGTACTCATGCCATGTACTTTAGTACCGTATTCATGTAAGTTTCCACAAACAATACATCTTAATTTGACACCAACATTTCTTAAATCACAGGAATCGAAATGTAACAGGGGTTCTAGCATTTTCCTGTTTTACCTGGCCACAAAACAAATAGCCTTGAAAGTTTTCCTACATGGCAGATTTCAGCGCATCATTCACAAAATATTTAAATACTTTCAGGACTAGAATTTGCCCGATATTCTTAAGTTGTCCCGGGGATAAGTAGATCACAAAATCCACTCATCCCCTCAAATTTCTACTTGCCCTCTTTGACTAACTAGAGTGATGAACCGAGCTGTCAGCGGACAAATTCAATGATGACATGCTCTGCACATGTATGATGCTCACCTAAGGGAGAAATCAAGCAAACAGGTTTGTCTTTTCCATGGTAATCAAAAGCAATGCCTGAATATTGTACAGAATATACCTTTTTGCAGTGGGACAGCACTCTACTGGGGTTCTATTTTGAGAAATATAGGGGCGACAGGTTGGGATATGAAAGGTGGATGAAGTAGTAGTAGGGAGGGATTGAGGTCGGGAGGTTGAGCTATAGAAGTTAAAAAGAGAGAAGGAAACACAATTAGCCTGCACTATGGTAGGTCACCCTCACTGATACAGAGCACTGTCACTTGTCCACTGGTAGGTTTAGTTGCCCTGGACAGCAGGATGGTGGGTATTTCAAGTGCCGACTTTTGCATGTGCAACTATCAAGCACTGCAGTGCTTGGCTCTCGCAGCAAGTGACTAGCTGAACATGGACGAAGGTAAGCCTTGTTGACCAACTGGAAGATGAACTTTTGGCAGTATGCAATTCTATCTGTTAAGATAATAATTCAATGATAAATTTTGATCAGATAAACAGTATCCCTGTTAGGTTAGTTTAAAAACTGTAAGCTGATTTTGTAAATACTGGTGATTGTTGGAATGATCTGTAGTGTATGACTTTAAGTCTCCTACCCTTTTGTAAGCTTAACTCAGCCCTTTAAACAAAAGTGGAGATTAACAGTTTATAGCAGAAACTCTACCATAGAGAAAACTTTGCTGGCCGAGTCTCACATCCGTTCTGAAAGATAAAAGGGTAAATGTGTGCACTCGTCAAACCAGCCATCAGATTCTCACCTACAGACCAAGTTCTCTTTATCGCAGAATTGGGATCCTGGTCACGCTACACATTGTAGCACATAGGATGCATGCGATGTTTATACGTGTCCTCCATTTCACCAGTACACGATGACACACTATAACAGTAAGTGACAATTTTTGTGGTTTGGTAAGAAATACCAGGCAGCTATCTTCAATCTACATCAATTTTGCCAGGACCACTGTATTCCAACATAAGCGGCTGCACGGAGTGTAAGCAAGTAAAGTAGGAGTGAGGAAGGGATCCTCATTGTTGTAGTTCAATGAGGACTAAAACCTTGCCTATTGAAGTGACATGTAAATACTTACCTATGTGTAAGCAAGTAAAGTTGATGTATGAAATTGCACTTAACTTGTGTCAGTTCTCTGTTTGTTCAATGAAATATTGAATGTTTGAATTTCTCTCTCCAGTTCTGTCTCTCGAGCTACAAGTACTTCTAGGAGTACAGGCCTAAGGAAAATTATCCCAGAGCCACTTTAAAATATTTTAACAATACCCGGAATCAATAAAAATTCTTTCGATGACTAGTACCGGAAAGTTGCTCCTTCCACCACTAGTAAGAGAGAGGGTGTAGTGAAATGTTAAGATAATTTTTTCTTCGAGAAATTATTCCAAGTCCTTCCCCTACAGGACCTGCATACCACTCATCCACCTCTCGTCACAAAGGGAATGGTGAGGCGCGAGAGATGGGACGGTTAGGGGAGAGAGAAAGTTAGCAAGTGGCAAATAACTCTATAGTTGAGAGAGAGAGAGAGAGAGAGAGAGAGAGAGAGAGAGAGAGAGAGAGAGAGAGAGAGAGTTTGTTTTTTGAAAAAAAGTAGGACTTGGACACATAAATACATAATGAAAATATAACCTTCCACACAAAAAAGATGCTTACTTTTTTGACGTCTGGTTTGTTGAAACTGGCTTTTTTTTTTCATTGGGACTGCAGCACCTTTGTCTTCAGCAGCCTTCCTCTCAACCGCTATCAATTCTGCTCCTCCTTTAGCTTCCTGCTGTTCTTTCAGCCTTTCCATCTCCGCCACAGCCAGCAGCGTATAGAACTTACGAGCTGGAGGTTCTTTTCTTGGCGACGGGCGTGGTGCCATTTGTTCCATTGCTGCTGAAAAACAATTTTCTTTAATGACCACAATCATTTTCTGGTTCACATGGCACGTGACCCTACCATTATCAAGTTTAAATTCCATCAGTAACATGGCACTATCAGTATTTCTAGGACTAATTAAACGGTCGTCATAGAATAAATGATGTGCGACAGATTTTGTTACCTGTTGTTGCACAGAAGTGTTGAGAAAATAAATGTTAGCGAAAGAAAAAAAAACTACAAATCTGGGAAAAGTTTGCAATATGTTCATGGCACACATGAATTTCATCCTCGACTATCGCATAACGAAATCTGCTGAGCGTTTTTTGTTTTCGCTGAAATAGAAAACAGTTTCCGAAGCTTTATTTGAACTCTGTAGTGAAAATCGATCTCCTAATCACGATCATGGAATGGTCAATACACACAGCCATTTCAATATTGCAACAACCTTGCATATTAAATTTCACACAGCAATTTTAGCTGCAAGTCCTCTCCTCACACATCAGGAAATACCTAAACAAACCAGGCAAAGCATGAAAAATATAACATCATGCAAAAACCAAACGAACAATAAAAGTGAATAATGTTACATGGTTGTTCAGCCAGAATGAATTTCATTTTAAATTTCATGTTTTAGTAATTAACTTTTTTTTTTTTTTTTTAATCAGTATCATTTAGAGCTTGTTTCCTGTTGGTTTTTGTTTATTTGTTTTGTTTTGTTTGCATGTTGCTACCAATTCCGGCCAGAAGACGGATCATGTATGTTGATGTATGTCCAGGTCCAGAGCATCTCTTTAGTTTAAAAGTAACCAACTAAAAGGAGGCCGCTGGAACAAAAAGCTGTTCACTCTATGCACACTTTCTGACAGTATATCTTTGGATTAAATGAACTCAACAGTTTTGGCAAGCCATCTGCAGTTTCATGAACCTTTTCTCTTTCCTTTCTCTGATATTAACTAGCAAGCTCTCTTTCCCTCCATCCACATTTCAAACACCAAAGGATCAGAAACATTCTCAATGCTATTCTTGTCCCCCAGTTCTATAGTTATAACAAATCGATAGTCTCCATCTGATACTTTGTTTTTGTTATCCGATGGTTGAAGTCAAGAGTTGAAACCAACCAAATTCAATGGTGAATATTCAGTTTTGCCTCTTAAGACCAGAACAGGGTTTTTATATCATGGACTGCAATTGTTTTATTTTTCCTCAATGTTCCCATTGCTTCTCCTTTTGTTGTATGTTCATTTAGCCCAATCATCAACACAAACATCTACAGAAACCTTGAACCAGTTTACACCAACAATGCAAATATCAGAGGAAAAAGAACAAATCTCATTCTGATTCTCGTATTCTAATCACCAGCATTATGCACCAACTAAAGAATAAACAGCACCTCACAACGTCCTAGTAATTGTTTAAAATTTCATCGAATAAAATGTTTGCTTGTTAAATAGCAATAAATTTAAACTAAAAACCCATCCTAGTTACTGTTCAAATCATTGTGAAAAATATCTTCCTTTGTAAATAGCAATTGAAAAGCTTTCTTAAAAAAAAAACCCTGACAATATTGAAAACCTTATGGTAACATTTTAAGGGGCAAAGAGACTGAGAAGTGGGAAAGCGTAGGAAATGACACAGATGAAAGAATCCTACGAAACGAGACATGTTTCGTTACCAACTAGTTTGCAGCCTGTCATGCATTACCATTCACAAACTGCTTTTTATTCTTTATTGATATTTTCAAAAAGCGTTTGGAAGGGGGCGAGAGCTTTTAAGATCTGAAGTAATGTAATTCATGTCCTTCAATTAAAGCTTTCTTTCTTATCATCATTGATGGTAGTATGAAGACTGCTATCATTGTTATTTTCCAATACTTCTGATGTTTCTGTAATTATTCACTGTAAGCTAAAAGTTTGTGTCCTTGTTTTTTTTTTTTTCCTTCCCTTTAAACATCAACATTTGCAAGAACTTGGGAAAGAAAGATTACTAAAGGGCAATAACGATCACTTGCAATCATTGATAATAGTGCAAATGTAGCCTTCTGTAGTACTGGCTGGCTAAAAAAAATGGGGAATGTTTCCATGAGTATTAAAACAACAAACAATACACAACTAAAACTCTTGACTTATTCACAATTAACATATCTCAATACCTTGGAGGACAACAAAAAAGAAAAGCAAGTAAAAAGGGTTTTTTTTTAAATTATTATTCTCAAGAGCCTAAAGTGTCCAAACTTCTCTCTTTCTAATCATTTCTGATAAACATGCAAAATATTTCTGTGCAGTTTTAAGATTGCAGCCATCAACTCTGTCTCAGTCGTTTGAACCAAACCAAATTACACAGTGATAGTGATCAGCAAATCAATAAGCACAATAACCATAAATCAACCACAGCCAGTCAAGTACCATTCAAAGAGTGTATTATACCAGAAGAAACCAGGCTGTCGAACTGATCACAACTGGATTTTGACTCTTCCCAACATATCACCTGTGAGCGGTAATGCTGTATCAAAGAGGAGACAAGTTTTCTACTGCTACCAGTTGTTTTTATAATATTCAAGACAGTTGTGGGCAGAGCTGACAGGCAAAGTCAGTGGTATAATGACTGAACACAGTTTATTTTGGACGCACGACTGGCATCCTGCTCCGTGTCAGAGCCTCTTATCTTTTTTAAAAAAAGTGTGGTGCAATGTGTAATTGCAATAAATCAACAGGAGCCAACTTTATCTAGGGAAACTTCCGGCTATCGAAAACCAGTTGTTTACTACTTACTGAACCAGACACTTGACTTCATGCCTCACAGATTGTGTTACTGTATGCTACACGTTAATCATTCAACAAAAACTAAAGGGATGTAGATCAACAGACGAAAATGTCAAAAAAATATCAAAGCTGACATAATGGACTCCTCAATAATGTCTTTAATAGCAATTAACACAATAAGATCTCCAGCTCATAAAATGCAAATCTCTTTAAAAGAATCATGTATGTTCACGACTGGTGACACCAGCTCTTCTCTGAAGAGTCATTTTTTCTGAAAACTTGACATGTCTGTGACTTGGTGATGAAATCCATATATTCACAGGGGTGGGAGCAGAAAAACATAGCTATACTGTAAAGGCCGGGGGAGGGGGGTGCTTTAGGCCCCTGGTGTGGTGAAGGGACAACGCCCTGCTGGGGGGCAATTGCCACCCACACGCTGAAGAAAATGTGTCTTGCCAATACACTTTTGTGGCCTCTCCTAGAAAACAAAGTTAATAATTAACTTCTAACAAAAAGGCTCCAAATGTGGCAAATTTGATTTGCAGCTTAAATATTAAACTGAAAATGTTATGCCAAGTACTTAGAATACATCTTTAATTCAGTAAGCCATCAAAACCAACCGGATGCAATGTGTAAATATTACTCCCCAGTGATCTTAATAAAAGATAGTGGCCAATTTCAATCACTTAATCTATAAGTTCAAGAATGAGGATTCTTGTTCTTTTTTTTTTAGTCTTACATGGCTTTAATGCAGCAGAGTCAATGTCTGCACTAGCACTCGATTGGAACAAACACTGTCTGAGCAAAATCAAAAGCTACAGTGGGCCAAGTCTTACAATAGAAATCTGTGGCTGGTGGCACTGGGGCATCTGAAAAATGAAAGTCAAAGGTTAGAGTGGATGAACCTGGAAACAATAAATAAGTAACCCCAACTGAACAACTTTTGAGAAGAAAATCGGTGGCTGCAATGAGTGAACTTGAAAAGTCTATCAGCCAAAGCAGCAAGGTGAATACAGAACTGGAAATCGTGGCTGCATGAGGCAAATCATGGTAGCAGAAGTCAGTGACAGCAGTGGGGTCAGCTTTTAAATGACTATAGTGGGCGATTTTCGGAAACAAAAATCAGTGGGATTGGATTTTTTTAAACAACACTGGGAGAGTCTTGGAAACAGAAGTCAGTGACTGCAGCAAGGTCAGTCTTTAAAATGAAAATCAGTGTTAACCGAGGGGCAAGTCTTGAAAACTAGAAGCTGCAATGTTATGTGCTGAAAATGGAAATAAATAACAGCAGAGAGAGAAGTCTTGGAAATGAAAATCGACTGATTATATCCGATATGTCCGAATATTGACATCCAGCAGGGAATCAACTTTTAGACACCGGACCAGCCGCCGTGGCGCAGTGGTTAGCGTTGCGGACTCCCGGCTGGGAGGTCGTGGGTTCGAATCCCGTCAGAGTCATGTGGGTTTTTCTGCCACGACCGGCTCCAACCCAAATTGATTTTGCTGTGGACTCAGTTGGGAAGACTGGGACCACACAGTCGAGTTTCATCCACTCAATGGATGCGTTTTCTGAGAGTGTTGCTCAAATTTCCTGGCCAACACTGCAGGTGACTGTATCTCTCGGGCCTGTTTGACGCCGGGATATATTATGAAAGGAAGTGGAGTACAGCCCTGACATGTAGTCTCAGACTGAAATGGAAATCCGTAGCATCATCTTAACATCCTCATTCTCATCGATCAGCATAAAAAAATATCTCAAATTCCGCGGCCCTTCATGCCCTGCTCTCATGGTGACCTCATTTCGATGTCCTCTTCACGTCCTGTGGCCTTGGTTTGGTTCCGTCGGGGTCACCGGTATCGGCGAGTCCATGGGGGCTGTCATTGGACGACGTGGTGGCGCCCTCCGGAGGGAGAGCCCACTCACGCCGGCTCCGCAACTAAGCAATTATTGTCGTCAGTAGGGGCTTAGTAGGTGGTGTCCTGCGTATGTTAGATCAGAACAGGCGCCACTGAACACTACCGAAGTGACCCGGCAGTCGTGCAGTGTCTCCGGCGGGTAGCCTCTTGACGACTTGACACTGACAGCTCCCTGTGGATTGTCGGTGCCGGGGCTGCAGCGGGGCCGACCAGGCTTTGGCTGTGGATAGGGTATCGGAATGAGCGGCGTGGGTGCACTGCCTCTGAGTGTGGCACAGTGGTGGGACAGAAAAAAAAAAAAAAAAAAAAAACAACTTTTAGACACCAGAGCCATGACTGGAGCAGCAGCAGGAAGATTCAATTCGTTCATCTCATCCATCCATTCATTCATTTCTCCCTTGTTTTTTCTTCAGGTCATTGTCGACCTTCCATGCCTCTGCTTCGTCGTTATCAGCTCCATTTTTTGACAAATTTAAATATAGAGCATTGAAAACAAGAAGGCGGATTTCAAATACGAGTGGCGCGAAAACCTGAAATCGGAACACGCACACGGAAAAAAAAAAACAACACAAAAAAAGGAAACATTTGCTACATGGAATTCCGTATCAATACGGAGGTCTCTTTCACCCCTGTATTCAATAGCACATCTCTAATATTTGCAACTGACAGACAGACATGTCCGTTCACTTGTTGATACACAACCATACAGCTGATGTATAGATAATTTTGAGAAATCATGTCACATATGTTTGTAACGCAGGACACCTAACGCACCATCTGATCTTGAGAGTTAATGAAATTCTAGAGCTGCACAATATCCTTTTCAGATTTAACTCACTAGAAGACAAATGGATGCTCACAAAAAGAAATACAGTTTCATTGGAGGCTTTGAAAAAAAATCTCGAATATTCAAAACACAAAACTGTCACCAGTCGGACAAACGTTCTCCAGTCCTTAAAGCAAACTAGGGTAATTTTGCTTGTGCTGAGATTAGTTTCCCTGGGTCCTTCAAGGTGCAAACTCCTGCACCCCGGGTCGGATACTAAAAGAGGGAGAGTAACTAGGAAGTAATTCTCATGTCCAGGAAGGTGGTGACAAGTACTTATCGACCAGCTGCTTCTGGGTGAGGAAGGCATCCAGCCTCCACCAACAGCCATTTCCTCGGTTCTACAGTGGGCTTGAGAACTGGCAGTTGTGGCAGGTGACCCACTGCTGTTCAGTGACCGTCGGCTTGCAGGTAGGTCACGATAACCATTCAGCTGTGCTTGGCCTGAGGGATGAACAGCTTCGGGAAGGCTTCTTCTACCTATTAGATGTTTTTACATTTTCTTGGCTATGACAGAGTCTAAATAAACACATGAAACCTCGGTCCTAGCTTGTGAAGTCTGGGCTGTGGGTACAAAGGGTAGTTTCGGGAAACTGAACAAGATTTACAATGAAAGTTATGCATTATCCACATGGTAACCAGATCTTTTGTTGTACATGTGTTTGCACTAGTGGACTAAATCAATTTGGAGATTCACTGGTTGAATCTCACAGTTGTTTATGGTAGTCACTGTCGTATGTGCGTACGTGCATGCGTGCACGTATGTGTGTGTGTGTGTGTGTGTGTGTGTGTGTGTGTGTTGTGTATGTATATATATATATATATATATATATATATATATATATATATATGTGTGTGTGTGTGTGTGTGTGTTGTGTGTGTGTGCGTGTGTGTGTGTGCGCGCGCTAGTGTGTGTGCGCGCGCACGCACAAATGCGTGCGTACGTGCGTGTTTGAGACTAGTGAGTCCATTGGTTTAATCAAAATTATTTGCAGATATGTTGGTGTAATCGTTGTGATACGTGTACGCCAGCGATTCCAATGGTTGAAACCAATATAAATCGGGTTCTCTTTATTCGAGGATGGTTATAAGACGCTTGGAAAACCAGTAAAAGCATGACTCGCTTAGGGAAAGTGAACTCATCCCGTCTTGCTGAGGGTTCTGGAAAATAAAGCACGATAGAGTCAAAGTCAAAAGACTTCACTTTGAAGCAGAGGTTTGCTATCAGCTCAGTGTGGACAACAGTAGAGACTTGTCTCCCTTTGTGGGAACGGAAGACAGTAGAGGTATGCTGTAGCCTAGGAGCCGACAACTGGCGAGAATTGTCTCCTAAGTGGGGACAGAAAACAGCAAGACATGCTAGCCTGTTGAAGCCTAGACAGGGAGCTGCAAGCCACTGGTGGGGTGTCTGCTGCACAAGAAAGACCTGTGGGAGAGCTCGTTCTGTCGAGAGGGTGAAGTGCAGTGGAGTCCAGGAGACTTGGTCTGAGAGAGTACGACTCCAGCGATGCTGTCAGCGTCCCCCAACCGAGATTTGGCCAATTGGGTGGACACAACAGGGTAACAGTTTCAGTACGCGACAAAATGCCACCGACGAATATGAGAGAAACGAATGGTTCAACCAACGGAAATAGCTGGCAAGTTCTGAATGTTTTATTTCTTACTTGTGTGCGCAACCAGCGTATATACTCTTTCCTGACAATTAAGAGCAACTGAAGAAAGGGATAGAATTATCGGATTATCTGTCTAACGGTTTCACACTTTTGTATGATACAGATAAATGAATTGTGCTGCGGCGGAGTGACAGAGTGTGTGTGCCTGTGCCAGCGCGCAGTTAGTTTTGCGGAGATATGAATGCTTCTCTCAATACTCCCTTGTATGCCTGTATATGATAATCTTATTCTGATAACGAGGGGAAACGTCAGAGTCCCGTCACATTAACAAAACCAAAATATGCTGCCAATAACAACCACACCTAGCACACAGCACTTTCTAAAAAAATATGTTCACTCAATGTAGATTCCCTTTCCAGTCCATTAATTATTTTTTTTTGCGCCTCGGCTGTCAACAGCTGGATCAGGAAGCTTCTCCATAATTTATGATAGTAATGTGAAATAATGTTTCTTATTCTATGGCCAAACATAATGTTTAATTGTTTTGGTCCAGAAAACAAGGTGTCTGCGGCAAGCTCTTACCACAAGGACTTTCATGACGTGTGCGAAAAAAGATTAACAAAACGTAAGGCTAGATCTTTTAAGATGCAAATTTTTTAGCGTTAACTCTAGTTGTCTTAAAGAATGCTTTTGAGCTGAGCTTACTTTATCAACAATTTGTTCTGATAATTCATTTGATAGAGAATTATATATTTACTCGGGTAAATCTCATACTATAATCACATTTAAGAGAAATACAATAATAAGCGAGTGTATATGATCACATTTAAGAGAAAATACAATAAGGGGGTGTATATCAAGATATACATATACACACGCACACGCGCGCACACACACACACACATTACATACACACAACCACACACACACACACACACACACACACACACATATATATATATATATATATATATATATATATATAATATATAATATATATAATATATATATACAATACGTAAAGGAATTCCTTTAGTTTGAGATTTTACATTTTCCGATGAAGATTGCCACTGAGCATTACTAGTTTTCACTTCTAATTTGATATCTGTAGAATGTACATTACACATCAACAAAAATAATGACAGTGTGTGTGTGTGTGTGTGTGTGTGTGTGTGTGTGTGTGTGTGTGTGTTGTGTGTTTACTGTTTACATCTTCATGCTGAAGTGAGTCTCCTTAGTTATTACTTAGTTAGAACTGCACGTGGTTCCGAGTGTGTTGACAGGTTGCCTGTCTCACGCCGGGCCACGGTGGCCGTGTTTGAAGGTGGTGGAGGTGCCGGACTTGACCACAGCCTGGAACGGGTGGCGGACCTCGCCTGCAGTACCTTTCCTCACGGAGGAGGATTCCAGCCAGGCAGCGCCCCTTTGGGCCGGAGAGGGCTGTTTCGGTATCGGTATCAGAAGTCGATAACCCATGTTGATGAAGAATGACTGGCGCATTTCCCCATGTGGATGAAGAATGACTCTGGTGCATTCCCCCATAATGTTATGACCCTACTGTATAACCTCAACTGTTGTGAATTGTGACGTGATTGATCTCCTGTGTTGAGGTTGTGTTGAGGTTATAAGATAATGGTATATGATATAAATAGTGTGATGATGGATAGTGATAGTAGCCCCCATGTTTTATGAACATTGCAACTGAAGGGGAAACAGTAGCTAGTGTTACCTCCTTAGTGGAGAGGAGGTGTTTTTATTTATTTAGTGTTACCTCCTTGGTGGAGAGGAGGTGTGTTTTGTGTTTATTTTGTGTTGCCTCCCCATTGGTGAGGAGGTGTGGATAAGTTAATTTGAGAATTGTATGTACTGATTATATTTGTTCTCCCGTAGGAGGAGGAAAAAACCAAGTTTTCGGTATTGTGTATTTATTTGGCTCGCCTTGTGTGAAAGGAGTGACTGCGCGCGTTTGCGGAGTTTGCTTTGGAGGTGATAGGTGCGTGTGTGGCACGACTTCGGGAAGCATGACAGTGGGTGGGTGTGTGCGTGTGTTGTTCGCGCACGCGCGCGTGGTTTCTATTCAACATTCAATTTTTACCTTGCGCCCGTTCATTGTGTTACTCCCACATATAAATCAGCCGACAGTTTTGTAAAATACGCTTACTGCCGTAACACGATCACATGTGTGTCGGCTGAGAACCGTCTCATTAATTCAGCCTTCTAGTCATCATTCCTGTTAAAAAAAATACTGTGTGTATATAAGATGTAAGACCATTCTGGGATGACGAATGTCAGTCATCTGATCAAATCAAATATTCCTGTCAAGCGCGATCTGACAACCAATACAATGGTAAATCTATCGATGGTCTTTCGTGTTTGGTGATCCATTACTCATGCAAAGAAAAAAGAATCAATATTTGCGCACTTCGTTGATCGTTCAGCCTATCATTCATTGTAGTAATCAGAAACATACAAGCTATGTTCTTCTAGTCATCAGTTGACAGAAAAAAGAGGCGTTGCGACCGATATCCTTTCAAGCTTAGGTTCTTGCGCGATTATTGCGCTATTTTCGCACATTTTTCTTATACTGATCATGGAGAACATTTTGATAATGGAGACGTTAGCAAAAAAAGATTTATACAGACCGTAGTAATACTGAATTATATCATTCGCTAAACACAAACTAAAGCTGGACCAAGCCTTGCATTAAGTTTATCTATTTTCTATATTAGCTATAAGAATTAAAGAAGAGTTTACAACACACACGAACTTCCAACAGCATGCTATGTGAAAAGGCCTTAAACGACAGAAAGCAGAATTGCCATGCTTTGCACATTCACCCAGTGACACTAACCAAACGCGTAAAACAAATAATGAAAAGAAAAGAAACATTACGAAGACTTCCTTTCCACAATTTCTTTAAATGTCTGCTTCTGACAACACAACTCCTGATGAGCTCAAATTTTAACGTCTGTGCTACTACTTTCAAACCAGGAACTCAATTTGTGTGTGTGTGCAAACTCGCTTTCACCGGCACTAAGCCACGCTTCAACTCGGTCA
>JADBJO010021794.1:25000-28937 GCA_016801955.1 Conus betulinus
CCTCGTCTCATCGTGAAAACATACAAATCAATGGAAGAACATGGGTATATCTTTTAACAGAAGGTTGAACGGAAGAATAACTGAGAACTATATGGGCGATTAAACTGTTTAGAGAGAGAGAGAGAGAGAGAGAGAGAGAGAGAGAGAGAGAGAGCGTCTTTGTGTGTGTGGGAGGGGAGGGGGCGTGTATGTTGATGTCTACTTAACAAAAACTAACAGAAGTGAAATAAAATGAAACCAAAACAAAAGTAACCATTGTGCAAACTGGTCGTGACACGCTGCTGTGAAATGTAGCGTGTTGGTACCATCACACCGCTCATCAATCCAACTGTGGATCCTGTTTTCTCTCTGGAAACGGAACATGTCTCTGTTTAGAATAAGCTCATTCATTGGAACCGTCTTCATCTTCGGTCTCAATGTTGGCAGCGTGATGCAGAGTGTATCAGAAACAGATATCATGAGAAGTCGAGCGTATCAATACAGCCCATGCTCAATACTCCCCGGCTAAACAATCCTCCTGCTTATCACTCCCACCCTACTGGTCGCTGCTTGGTGACCCCCCCCCCCCCCCCCCCCCACCCCTACCACCATCGTCTTAGTTCTCCACCTCCTCATTACTCCCCGTCCTCACTGCTCCCTCAGCTCAAATTCCCCGCTCGATTTTCCTTCTGCTGAGTACTTTCAGCTCATGGTTGCTAGATAATCTCCCTGTTCATTTTCTTTTCAATATTTCTCCCCTACATATTCCCCCTGCTCAACATTCCTTCAGCTCAATACTTCCCAGGCCCACAACCGTGCGGTGAAAGGACTTCCTTCGGTAACCTCCCCCCCCCCCCTCCCCCCTTTTCACAGAGCTTCTTTCTGTTATAGATTTAAGTCACTTTTGTTGAAGAAAATGTCAAAAAAGCTCCAACATGCCGAGGGCTGTCGCAATGTCAGAAGATATCAATAAATCATCTGTAATATTTGACAGAAAGAAGCTAGTACTGTAGAGGTTACTGTTGCGAAAGGAGATGGTACCTTGATATTACAAATACCACACATACACACACGCGCGCACACACACACACACACACACACACACACACACACACACACACACACACACACACGCATGTTCACGTCGAGTTGACCTTGCGATGTCGATTCTGAAATCATCATTCACTGGCGTCGGTACCAGGGATACCAATTATTGAAACTGGAAAATACGGACGGCATGTTACAGTGCGCTCCTCTCCCTCCCTCTCATTTCAACCCACCCCGCTCTTATTGGACCACGGTAGATATGAGGATATCCCCTCTAAAAATTTGGAATACAAGAGTCCCCCTTCCCCTCTGCTTTTATAACAATTTGGACCCCCCCCCCCCCCCCCCCCTTTTTTTTTTCCAATCCTGCTTTCACAAAAATCGGTAACACCCCATCCTATATCCCTCCACAATTGTGCAAAATATCTTCTGACGCCGCTGTCACTGTCTGCCCCCTCTCGTTCACCCCCCCCCACCCACCTCCCATCCCCCCTTCCCCCCATCCCCCCCCCCCCCCCCACACTTTTTCTCCCTATTTAAAAGTGTTCTTTTGCTGTTTTTAACATGTACATTAGAAGGTTTTAAAAAATCAGAAAGGAAAATAAAAGACGAGAAAAATTTAATGTGAAAAAATGACAGATCAGAAAGAGAAACAATCACACGTTCACAATGACATTCCAGATTGAAACACACACACACACACACACACACACACACACACACACACACACACTGAGGGGGAGAGAGAGAGGGAGAGGAGGGGAGGGAGCAGAGAGAGGGGAAGATGTGGACGTCAATCATTTGATCATGTGCATGCATATACCTTATTTCACAGACTTTGATCAGACCATGGGTCGTCTATTGAGGGCCAATCATCAGTGCGGCTCAACACCATTTCCGCCGTGTAGTTGGTTGCTGTCTGGAGGTGGACAGGTAAAGGGACGTAATCACACTATCGAAACCTACGACACCCTTCAGTCAGCAGAGCAGGTACTGGGCTCTATTGGTAAAGGGACGTAATCACACTATCCAAACCCACGACACCCTTCAGTCAGCAGAACCGGTACTGGGCTCTATTGGTAAAGGGACGTAATCACACTATCGAAACCTACGACACCCTTCAGTCAGCAGAGCAGGTACTGGGCTCTATTGGTAAAGGGACGTAATCACACTATCGAAACCTACGACACCCTTCAGTCAGCAGAGCAGGTACTAGACTCTGTTCGTAAAGGGACGTAATCACACTATCCAAACCCACGACACCCTTCAGTCAGCAGAGCAGGTAGGGGGCTCTATTGGTAAAGGGACGTAATCACACTATCGAAACCTACGACACCCTTCAGTCAGCAGAGCAGGTACTAGACTCTGTTCGTAAAGGGACGTAATCACACTATCCAAACCCACGACACCCTTCAGTCAGCAGAGTGGCCAAATCATCTCCCTGACGCCTGCAGCTCCCCTTCAGAAACAGTCCCAAGCTGAGATACAGGGTTTGGCAGGTAAATAGTGGGTCGGTGGAGGAGGTGTGACAATGAAGGAGGGGAGATAAATTAGCGTTAGGGGTGAAGATAAAAGGAGGGGAATTTTAACAAATAAAATGACCAGCTTGCTGTCAATGGAATCCAGTCATCTGAATTTTCTGTGTGTCTGTGATCGACTCATCCTCTATCATTAAGTCAGTCAATAGTATTGACGTTGTGTCAAGAACTAATATTGACGTTTTGTTCCACGTTTTCCCGAAATATCTAAACAGATGTAATTCTACTCCAGAGCATTCTGATTTTGCGACAGCAACTAATCTTTCATCCTGAGACTACTCGTTCGTTCGTTTCCTTGTGTGTTTTTGTCTTGTATTCTTCAGTGCAAGGGCTTAATTCATTTTTCTCAAGAAGATGGTATCACCCATTTTTCGTAACTGGATTTTTTCTAAAAGTAAATTCCGTGAACTACGTTTACTTCAGACGAAGAAAGGTTTACCACTTACTGGGAGAAATGCTCATTTGCGAAAGAGTTATCTACCTTTCTTTCATTATTCTTCAGCGTCAGTCTAAAATAACATGAAATCCTCTCTGTCTGTCCCTCTCTGCATTCTTTTCCTCGTTTAGTCATTTGTAAACACCCCCCCCCCCCTTCAGTAAAAGGCCTTGGCATTTATCTGAATAAAACTTCTTGAATCTCTCTCTCTCTCTCTCTCTCTCTCTCTCTCTCTCTCTCTCTCTCACCATACTACCGTGCAATAGAAGACACTCTAACAACACACACCTCTCGCAAAGGAAACCACTGTCATTGAACTGCAGCCAAGGAGCCGAAGGACGTCACATCATGGCAGTAAAGCGGGCGCCACACTGTCTGTGTCTGTTCCCCAGTTGGGTGTGTACTACGCCTTCGTCGGCAATAGCACAAGCATGTGACCTGATCCAGTCAAGATTACCAGCACCTTTCCCCGGTCATCGGGGAGGGGGGTGGGGTGGGATGATAACAAGCTATTCTTTTGGGAGACCATGAAAAGAAAACATAGTATGTCTGTGTCTTATGATGACAACAATTTAGAGAGAGAGAGAGAGAGAGAGAGAGAGAGAGAGAGAGAGAGAGAGAGAAGGGAGGGGAGGAAATAAAACACCACACCACACAGACGGCACAAACAACACAAAAGATTTAACCTTGTGGTGACCGTGTGTCGAAACAAACTGCCATAATAGCGGCAGTCAACGATGAAGTGGCATTTCAGCGAGTGTATACGGGTGTATCACCCGAGGTGATCGTATTGAAACAACTCGATCCCTGCACAAAGAAACAGCATACACCTCCATTCATTCATATGTTTATCTATAAGAACAACGCTACGAACAATGTGTTTGCGTCTTCCATTATGTCTTCCTCACACAACAGATTACTCCCTGAGGAATACCCC
>JADBJO010021795.1:0-28937 GCA_016801955.1 Conus betulinus
GGGAGGACTAGGGGAGAGAAGGGGGAGGGAATGGGAATGAAGAAGGGGAAAGGAATGGTGGCCGTGGGGCCGGCGAGTAGCAGGGACTAGGGGGAAGGGCCGGGGCGGGAGGGGGACGAGGTGGGTGGGGGGGCATTTATTCTGTCTTTTTAGAGGCTGGGACTTGGAAGAAGGCAGAAAGTCACGTGTCGCATATGATATAGGTGACACCCACCTCGGCATTGTGTGAGACCTCCGACTATGAACGTGCTCCTCAGTTTACAAGAATGGCTTGGCTTTTTTGTTTGGTTTGGTTGGGGTCTTTGTAGTGTTTGAAGATCATTTTTCCATTGATTTGGGAGTTAGAGATACGAGCGGGGAGAGAAGAGAGAGGAGGAGAGAGTTACGAGCAGGGAGAGAGAGGAGAGCGAGAGAGGAGAAAGAGAGATTGAGCATGGTAGCGGAGGAGGGGTGGCAAGAGATACGCGGAGGATATAGAGAGCGGAGAGAGAGAGAGACAAGGCAAGCAAGGGGCAATGAGCGAGAGAGAGACAGACAGACAGGACAGGACAGAACAGAGAGCATACAGAGACGAGAGGGAAGCGTTGTGTGAGGATTAGAGACGGAGGAAGAGAGAAAGAAAGAAGATAGAGACCTGTCCGACGATAGAAAGAAAAGAGGAGAGGAGAGAAGAGAGGAGGAAGATCTAGAGGACGAGAGAGAGAGAGAAGAGAGAGAGACAAGGAGAAAAGGAGAAAGAAAAAAAGAATGAGAGAGACCGAGACCGAGGGAGAGCGAGAGATATAGATAGGGTTGGGGCTTATTTTAGAGCGTACGCACATCGGTAATTCACAAGAGAGAGAAGAAGGTACAGAGACAGAGAGGAGGGAGAGAGAGGAGGGAGCGAGGGAGAGAGGAGAGAGAGAGAGAGGGGGGGGGGGGAAAAGACAAAAGAGGGAGGAAGAGATTGACTGTGGGGTGGGTGCGTGGATGAGAAGACAGACAGGGCCGACAGACAAAGACAACGCAGACACACATACAGACAGGACAAAGAGGAGAGGGAGAGAGTGACACTGGGATGAGTTAAAGAGACGTGGAGAGACAGACACAAACATACACATACAGACAGAGAGAGAGGGACAGAGAGACAGACTGACAGTGACAAACCCTGGAGACAGTGACAGATGAGAGGGACAGACAGACAAAGAGAGACAGAGGGAGTAAAGAAGGGA
This sequence comes from Conus betulinus, assembly GCA_016801955.1. NCBI lineage: Eukaryota > Metazoa > Mollusca > Gastropoda > Neogastropoda > Conidae > Conus > Conus betulinus. The sequence goes on from JADBJO010021795.1 coordinate 1,212, forward strand.
TAGGGAGGGAGGGGAAGGAGAGATACAGACAGGCAAAGGGAGACAAAGAGAAGAAGAGAGAAACAGAGACAGACAGGCACGCAGACAGACAGTCCGACAGAGAGAGATGCCCCCTGTGAGAAGGCCGATAGTAATAATGTCAAGTGGGTGTGTGGTATGTTTGTATCCGTTCGAGCGTTACCTGGGAGAGGAGAGAGAGGATCGAGCGTTACGGCTGTAGAGAGAGAGAGAGAGAGAGAGAGAGAGAGAGAGAGAGAGAGAGGGCAGGGAGGCAGGCAGCCGCTCCCCCCCCTACCCACCTCACCCCTACCCCCCCCCCCCCACCCCACCCTCCCTGACATATGTAGATAACTGGGAGAGCTCTAGGAGGTATGCCTTGAGAAAATAAGACAGACCACATCTCCATCTCTCTCTGTGTCTCTCTCCCTCCCCCCCCCCCCCCGCTCTTCTGCCTCTCTCTCCTCTCTCCTCCCTCTGTGGGCTCTCTCTCTCGTCTCTCGCCTCTCTCCCTCTCTCTCTTCTCCCCGGCTCTCTTTCTCTCTGTTCCTCTCTCTCTCCTCTTCTGTGGCTCTCTCCTCTATCTGTCTCTCTCTCTCTCTCTCTTCTCTCTCTCTCTCTCTCTCTCTCTTCTTCTCCTCTCCTTCTGGTCTCTCCCTTCTCTCTGCTCTCCTCTCTCTCTTCCTCTCTCCCTCTCCTCCCCTCTCTCTCAGCTCCTCTCTCTCTCACCGTCTCATCTCTCTCTCTCTCGTATTGTTCAAGTTTTTTGTCTGCCCCCTTTCCCATGTTTGCTTGCTTTCATTACTGCGAAGAACGGTTTTTGTCTTTATTCCCCCATTCTGTCTTGGATAGATAAGAGTCGCACACATGCAAGCAAGAGAGACGTTGTGTGGCTGAGTGTGTGTATGTGGCGTGTGCGCGCGCGCGTGTGCCGTGCGTGCGCGCGCGTTTGTGTGTGTGTGTGCGTGAGGATACAATAGATACCCGCCCTCCCCCCCCCCCCCCCAAAAAAAGGAGAAAAAGAGAGCGACAGTAGAGAGGAGAAAGAGAGACAGACAGACAGAGGCAAAGACAGAGATCTACTGACAACGACAGAGGCGAGAGGTAAAAACCCCACCCAACTCAAAACACCCTTTCATTCTCATGGGGGGAGATCATAACTTTTTCGCCCAGGGACCTAAAAGAGCGCTACAATCGCCCGCCCGCCACGCGAATAGTCCGCCCCTTTATCCATCTCTGCACCGCATCGGCCTTGTCAGTGAGTTGAAAAACAAAATCGGGTCTGCGACAGGGGGCCGTTTCTTTTATATAATGGCCAGGGTAGATAAAAAAAAAAATCAGAAAAGAAAAGAAAAAGAAAAAAAAAAAAAGAATAGTTGGCCTTGGTTCCGTCCCTCCTGTTCCCCCGACCCCTCCACTCTCCCAACCCCCATCTACCTCTCTCCCTAGTGCAGACCTCGTGTTCCAAGACAGGCAAGATCCCCCCCCCCCTCCCCCCCCGCCCTTTGTGCCGCCTCCCCCCCCCCCCCCACCACACACCACACACACACCCCTTCCAGACCAGGGGGGAAACCTTGGTGGTTCAGACAGCACGATGCGTAATGAACAAAGTTCCTGTTTGGTACTTTCACAGGAGAAAGTGCCGATGCGCTCTAAGATTTCAGATTTCCAGAAGTGGGGGTGCGGGGGGGGGGACGGGCGCGAGCGGGCGATGGGGGAGGGGAGTAGTTGGGGGGTGGGATCTTGGCATTGAAGATGGTGGTAGCGTGTAGGGTGTGTTGTGAGTGGTGGGGGGCGGGAGGAAGTAGGATGGTTTACCTGGGACCTAAGGGGGAAGGGGTAGTTTTTGTGGTTTGAAGATGATGGACCGGGGGGGGGGGGGGGGGGGGGGGGGGATGAGGAGAGTGAGGGGGCGGAAAGTCACAAACACGGAAAGTGGTTATGCTGCGAGGTTGGAGGGGGGAGAATAAAGAAAAGACAAATTATTTTATCTCTGCGTCTGTCTGTCTGTCTGTCCTGTCTGTAGTGTCTTCGCTTGCATCTGCTCTCTTCTCTCAAAACTACTCGTTCCTCTCTCCTCTCTCTCGCTCTCTCTGTTGCTCCGCCTTCCCCTCTCGGGTTCTCCCTTTTTCCTTCTTTATTTCACCACCTGTCTTCCTTTCCCTTTGACTATCCTCTTCTCTCTCCTCAGCTTTTGGGTCTCTTCTTTCTCCTCCCCCCCCTCCACGCTCCCCTCCCCACCCCCTGTCTTTCTCCCCCCCCCCCCCCCCTTCCCGTTCCCCAGCCCCACCTCTCGCTCTCTGCAAAACGAACTCCCCACACCTCCACCCGCACTTGCGTCTCTTTCTTCTCCCCCTCCACCCCCCTTTTCCCTCCACTCCCACCAACCCCCCCCCCCCACCCCCCCCCCCTCAAACCACACACCACCCCCCCCCCCCATGAATCCAAGCCGACTCTCTTGCTTCCAGCAGTGTGGTGTGAACCGGTTTATGTCGGAGAAGGTGGGAGGGATGGAGTAGGACGAGGGGGGGAGAGGCTGACCATCACCAGTGCAATGCTCCCAAGAGACAGTAGGGATGAGGGGGAGAAGGGGTAGAGGGTGGGAACGGAAAAATAGACCAGTTACCCCTTCTCGGTACATTTTACCTGTATGGTTTTCGCTTCTTCTGCCCTTATGCTCTGGCCTCGACTCTTCACCCCCCCCCCCCCCCCCATCCCCACCACCACCCACCACCACCACCCCCTACCATGCCACTTCACAGTCTGCATTGTTGGCAGTTGGCACTTGACGTTGGCACAGGGTTATGCCAGGGTGCTGCGTGGGAGGGAAGGGAACACATGATGTGGGGGGACGGAGGGAGGTGCAGGACGGGGGGGGGGGGGGAGAGAGAGAAGAGATGGGGGGGGGGGGTACGAAGACTTAGGTTAGAGAGTGTAGAAGTCACGAGAGAGCGGAGAGGAAATAGGAGAGGACCCAGAGAGATTGAGGACGAGGCATGAACAGACAGATTTAGAGGACTGAGGACACAAATGGAGAGAGACAGACAAGAGAGGAGTGAGAGAAAAAGGAGAGGGTGGGGGGAGCGACACACTTGATAGACATTTGTTTTGTGAAGGACAGGGACAGGGGGGGGGATAAAATGTAAGTAGAGGACAGGCAGAGGAGAGAGGAAGAGAGAGAACTTTAGCAGAGAGAGAGAGACATTAGACAGGGGAAGCAGAGGAAGGAAGAGAGAGACGAGGAGAGAAGGAGAGAGGGACGGAGAGGGAGGGTATGTGAGATGAGTCTCGATGTTAAGAATGTGATGTGAGTGAGAAGGATGGGGGGATTGGTGGTTAAGGGGCCATGACCACACGAGAGAGAGGAAACATGAGAGAGGAACAAGCGAGGAGACGGGGGCTGGAGCGAGAAGGGAGGGTCGAGAGAGAGAGAGCGAGAGAGAGGGTGAGCAACAACATTTGGAGAGGAAATGAGGAAGAGGATACGAGGATACACACATAGCGCGAGCACACAGTGCCACCTACACACACACACCACACACACCCACAAACACACACCACACACACACAGAGAGAGAGAGAGAGGGAGAGAGAGAGAGAGGAGAAAGAGAAGGGAGGCGAGGGGAGAAGGGGCGATAGAGGAGAGAGAGAGAGAAGAGAGAGGAGAGCAGGGGAGTAGAGAGAGAGGGAGGGAGAGAGACCGCAGGAGATGGCGGGAGAGGAGAGGGGAGAGGAGAGAGGAGGAGGAGAAGAGAGGGAGGATGGGGGATGGAGAGAGAGGAGGAGAGGGGAGAGAGAGAGAGGAGGGAGAGACATAGAGCGAGAGAGGAAGATGGAGAGAGAGGAGATGAGGAGGCGAGGAGGGTGGAGAGGAAGGGAGAGGACGGAGAGAGGAGGAGAGAGAGGAGGAGGAGAAGAGAGGGCGGAGAGAGCGCGAGAGGAGATGTGAGAGGAGGGAGAAGGAGCTATGTTTAGAGAGGAGAATAGAGAGAGAGAGACGTGAAGGAGACTCGGAGAGAGGAGTAGATGCGAGACGAGGAGGGAGCTGGAGATGGGAGCTGTGAGACAAGGAGATGTGGTAGGAGGAGATATGTCGAAGGAGGAGTAGGCGGGAGGATAGAGGAGAGGTAGTGAGGGGGTGGAGAGGCTCTGAGAGGAGAGGGGGAGAGGAGAGAGAGAGGAGAGGAGAGAGGAGGAGGAGGGACAGATGTGAGAGTGGAGGATGAGAGAGAGAGGAGATAGATATTGGAGGAAGAGAGCTGGAATCGAGATTAGCAAGAGATTAGCGAGTGAGGGGCAGGCGATGTTGAGAGATGAAAGATAGGAGCGAGGAGGAGACGAGGAGTTACGGAGCAGGGAAAGTGCGTCAGGGGAGAGAGGGAGAGATGAGGAGGACTCAGCGCCGCAATGAGAGCTGCGAGAGATGAGACGAGGGCACGGCACATACACAAGAGACGGGAGGGATGTAGGAGATGTCAAGATAAGGAGGCTGGATAGAGAGGAGATCAGAGAGGAGATGTCTGTGAGTTTATTCACGTGGGGAGGGAGATGGAGAGGGAATGGAATGAGTGAGGAGAGATGAGAGAGAGGAGTTGTGAGGATGGGAGGAAGATTGAGCGAGATAGGAGGGAGGAGATGTGAGTGATGGGAGTAGAGCTCTGGCGGCGATCAGAGAGAGAGGACAGTGAGAGAAGGGGTATCGACAAACAGGGAGAGAAGAGGAGGAGACGAAGAATTAGGGAGAGAGGAGACCGAGGAGTAGACGTTTTATCGAGAAGAGGGAGATGGGAGGAGAGGAGCTAGTGAAGAAGAGAGGAGGGGGTGAAGAGGGATGTGAGAATGAGAGGGGACAAGTCAGGAGAAGTAGCGGAGAGTGAGGAGAAGCGAGGGAGGAGAGAACGGACGGGAGAGGCGATTGAGCGGAGGTGATAAGGGCGTGAGAGGAGAGAGGAAGTAGAGGTGAGAGAGAGATGGAGGAGAGAGAGATGTGAGGAGGAGAGGGGGGGGGAGAGGAGAGGAGGAGATGATTGAGACGGAGATTAGTGTAGGAGTGGATGAGAAGGGGATGGATGAAGAAGGACGGGGCGATTCAAGGGGAGAGGAGCTGTGAGCGTGAGATTGTGAAGGAGAGTGGATGGAGGATGATTGTGAGACATTACGGAGGCCGAGCTGGCAGAGGAGATGTATGGTGTATACACGGTAAAAGTACGAGGTGGTGTGTGTGGGGAGAGAGAGGAGGGGGTCTAGGAGACGATGTTTTGGCGCACCAGACTTTCTTCCCCCATCCACTAAGATGGACAAGCAAATATTTTCGTGGATTAGGACACGCTGTGACGCACCCCCAGAAAGAGACACAGAGAGAGACGAGAGACCGAGGAGCCGAGAGAGAGAAAAAACACCCTAAACGAGGAGACGATGCGTTTAGAGAAACAGCGAGAGACGTCAAGAGAAGAGATAGAGCATGGGCGGGGGGGGGACAAGAGAGGGGAAAGAGCCAAAACCTTAGCAGGGACCGAGACCGAGCCAAGAGAGACGATAAAAGTAGAGTAGAAATAGACAAAATCGACAAAAACGAGAACAGAGGGAGCAGAAGACAGCCCATAAACAGAAAGATGATGGAGGGGGACGTGGAGGGGGGAGGGGCAAGGAAAACAGAGTCAGACAGAAGATCTAAGAAGGTAGACATAGCAATAACAGAAGACAGCAACACACGCACGCACACACACACCACACAACATCACACACACACCACACAACACACACCCACACACAGCACACACCCCCCAAACACAAGAACAACAATACACCACGACACAACGCACACAAGGTGAACGGAACGTGTATCGCCGCGCGCGCCCCCACACATTAAATAAAACACCACACCCACACCGCTGCAACCTCGCTAGGACAGAATCATTTCTGTCCCTTTGCGAAGATAAGGAAGGGAGAGTGTGTGTTGGAGGGGTGGGGGGGGGAGGCGTGGAGGGGAAGGGGATTTGCATCAGAAGCGACGAAAAACAAAAGCTTACTTGTTGAGAGGGAACTTCTGACCTTGGATTTGCAGTGCACAAAGCAGTGCAAAGCAGCAAACACGGATGTGTGTCCCTATCTTTTCTTTTCTTCCTTTAGTCTTCCTTCCTCCTTCCTTCCTGCCAGGTTCCTTCACTCCCTTTCCTGCAAGGCCCCCCCTTGCTCTGAAAGGACAGGTTCGCAGACCGTTGGCACATGTTGTCTGTGCTCCGGGGAGTTTGAGATTTGAGGATAGGGAGGGTGTGTGTGGGTGGTTGTGGGGGGGGGGGGGGGGTGGCTTGGGATGTAGAGAAGGGGAGGGGAGATCATGGGTTGGAGGAAGGGCGGCGTGGGGGGGGAGGACGGGGAAAGCCAGCGGGGGCAGGGGGGGGCGGCCGCGCCAGCCCGCGCCTATGTGGTGGGGGGTGGCTGGGGCCGGGCGGGCCCCGCCCCCCCCCCGTCGCTGTCCCGCCCCCCGTGCTTCACGCCCCGCTGCACACACCGAGACCAGGCGCCCTGGCGGCGCTTAGGACCCGTTTTTTTTTCCATGCGCGCCACCCCGCCGCCGCCCCCCCCACACGCACGCCCCCACGCGGACGGGGGTCAGCACCCGAAGTCGAGCGGCCGAGTGCGCCGAGGGCATCCAGACGCCCCCTCCCGCCACAACAATCCACACCAACGTGGCCAGCCCGAAGGGACCGCCGGACGGGACCATCCTGATGGGGGGCGGAGAGTGCCAACGGGACGCGAAAAGGGCGGGAGCGAAGCGGCGAGGAGGAAAGAAGTTTAGGCGCCGCAGCGCGCGCCACGACCGGCGCTATCCGCTTCGGCCGATCGAGGCTGAGGGAGCCGGCCTTTTTTTTTTTTGTTGAAGCCAGATCCGAGCCGCGAGAAGGACTCACACTTGTGTGGCCATGTGTGTTCCTGTGTGGGCCCAGCACTGCAAGAGGATATCTTTTTTAAGGTATACACAGCCCAGCGCACGAAAGATGGGCCCGACACATACCGATGGTAGACGACAAGACAGGGGAACAGATACAGACAGCCGGAGGCAAGGCGACACGCGTGAGAACAGGGGCAGGGGAGGGGAGGGACACACAGACAGACCACACGTTAGAGCGAGCCACATCAAGTCGAGACAGACCAAAAAAATAATCAGAAGAGAGTGAAAAAGTTGTAGGGGGAGAGAGAAGGGGAGGAGAGAGCGGGAAAAAGAGGGAGACGAGAGAGGTCGGGAAGAAGGGGGTGTCTGGCCGGGGGGGGGGGGGGGGGGGGGGGGCCACGGAGGCCACGAGCACAGACTCCTCGCGGATAGGACGGCGGCGGAACCAATGCGTTGCAGTTTCGCAAGGACTCGCAGCTGGTGCGTGGGATTATTCTTCTCTTCTGGTTGAGAGAACGGCTGACAATGAATGGCTGAAGACTTCTACAGGGAAGCTGAAGGGGGGGGAACGAGGGGGGGGGGGGGAGGGGGGAGGGGTGAAACGGGGGAACACTCGTTTTTTTTCAAACAAAAAACAAACTGCGGCGGGTTGCGGGGTGTGGTGGTGATGGTCAGGTTGGGAGCGCGGTACTTCGGGTGGGGGAGGGATGGGGCAGTGCGTAAACGAAGAAGAAGGTCAATAAGTGGTGAAGTTGAACGACAAGATGCGAAGAGCGAGGAGAGAGAGAACAGATAAGAAAGAAACGGAAAAGAAAAGCGACACACAAAATCAAAACAGAAAGAAAAAGTACAAATAACAGAAAGATAGACAATACATATTTGGGCACACAGCCGCCGATCATGCATCAACAAAACAATTATGTACACAAAAAAAAAACCGTCGGGAGGAGGAGAGGAGGAGGAGGAGAGAGAGAGAGTCGGACAGAGAAGGGAGAGCGACGAGGAGATATGACAGCCGAGAGGGAGGACGGAGAGGGTGGAGAGAAGGAGTTCATGAGCGCGGCGGAGCTTGAGTGGAGGTGACGGGTGTGGGAGAGAGCGGACGGAGGGGGAAGGAGAGGCGAGGTGAGGGAGAGAGAAGAGGAGGGGAGTATGATAGAGAGAGAGGAGAGGGAGCGGAGAGAGGAGAGCCAAGCTGACGAGAGAGGAGTTGGTTTATGATTTGCTTGTTTGTTTCCAACTCCGACCAGCGAAGACTGTCGCATTACACATCATAATTAGGTAAGAACATAATCACAAGGAATAGTGAGGCGGCCCAACGCGACGGATCTCAGAAGGAAGATGAGCTTACTGATATGCTGGAAGGCTAGTTTTTTAGCAGAACCCCTCTGAATGTCTGTGCTGTAACGGTACTGTAATGTCCTGTATGTCTCTAGCTCCTCTATCTTTCGCTCTCTACTCTCTATGACATAAACTCTCTGCTCTTCCTCTCTCTCCCACACACACACACACACCACACAACACACACACAAACCAAACACACCGAGTCTACACACTCACACAACTACACACACACACACACAAACACAGTATCTCCTTCACACCACACACCAACACACAACACACACACTACAACCACACCACACACACAAACCACACACACACCACAGTATGATTTATGTATGTTGGTGTGTGTGCTACGCACAGGGGAGCTCGCGGAATACGGAATACGGTGCACGTGCGATGACCGCCGATACATAGACCGATCTGGTCTTAGTTCAAGTTATTTCGGTTTATCGCCATATGAATATGCATGTTAGGCGGCACACCCCCGCTTGCTTTTAAATGACATACTTGACTGGGACATGCGTCCGAGAACAATGGGCCAAATCCAAACCACGTTTTATTTGTTTTTTCCCGTATTTTTCTCCTCTCGTCTCGTGGGATTGAAAGTGTTTGGTGATTGTGGATTAGGGGCCGCAGGCACAGGTACCAGTATAGCAACAAACAACAAGTGTGGAAGGGTTGTACCCTCCCCAGTACTGAGCTCAGAAGTTCGTAGCAAGTCAATGAAGACACGAAAAGCATGGGGGTGTGTGGGGGGGGGGGGGGGGGGGGCCTGGGGGGGGGGGGGGGGGGGGGGCCCGGGTGGGGGGAGGGCGGGGGGGGGCGGGAGGGGGGGCGGGCTGGGGGGGGGGGGGGACGGAGGGGGGGGAGGGAAGGGGGGGGGGGGTGGGGGGGGCGGGGGGGGGCGGGGGGGGGGGAGGGCTGGCAGGGGAGGTCGGTTTTGAAAGGGTCATGTTGAGGGTTACAAACCAGCAATAAGCATATTGTGACTACACCCCGAGGGGGTCTGTATCACGACAGGGTGGAAACAGCAAACGGAAAAAACACAGAGGGTCGTGTGTTTGGGGTGTGTCGGGAGAGGAGAGCAAAGGGTGGGGGAGGGCGCGGGAGTGCGCCGAATAGAAAGGCGGGAAGAGGGGGAAGGGGGAACGGGAGAGCTGTTCGAGAGTGCATGGGGTGTGTTTGTCTCTCTGGGTGTAGGGGTGGGGGGTAGGGTTTTGGATATGCGATAATGGAAAGAAATGAGTTTCACATATGTCTGGATGATGTTTGAAATTGTCTGATGGCTTTTTTTTTTTTTTACCCCTATTTTTGTTTTTTTTTGGGAGATTTTCGTGTGTTGTTCGGTTTCTTGCATGAATTAGATTAGATTCTTTTGAAAATTCAAAAATAATCTGAGATATTCCATTATTCATTGGAAAATGGAGCTCTTTATCTGGATAAAGGGTTTTACTCGGTTTGAACGAGCTTGGCTAGGGCTTTTGGTCCTCATCTCTCGCGCCTCTCTCTCTATCGTCTCTCTCTCGCGCTCGCTCGCTCTCTCTCTCTCTAGAAACCATTGATTTTAGATTTTCCCGTCAGGAAAAAGTAAAGAACTAGGAGCAGGGAGGAAGAAAAGGACAAGAAACCGAATAGAAAGAGAAGAGAAAAAAGAAAGAAAAAAAACCAAAAATAGCGGCGAACAGGGAGAGAGAAAGAGGGGAGAGAAGAAAAAAAGGGAAGAAAAGAGAAAACAAAAAATGGCAAATCAACCATTTCCCGTTTTTTTTTTTGCGCAGGTTGGACCGGTCCGTCCGTGTTTTGAGATCATCCTGATCAGCAAAAAACCGCTGGGTGGTTTGTTTCTATTTCTGTAGTTTGTGTTGGTTGGTTGTATAGTTTGTGGTTGTTTTTTATAAGCTAATAATAAAAGTGTCTCAACCACAAAGTGGTGGATGAAATAAAAAAAGAAAAAAAGGTAAGCTCGGGAACTTTTGTTCTTATTATTTTATGTATCTCCTGTAAAAGCGGGAACGAATGTACAACGTTCCATGCTCGTTGCGCCTTAAAAGCTTATGAAATGCGACGGCCACACAAAGGGCAGACATTTAGGGGATTCTTAGCTTCACAAAAATGTGGTGTAAGTGACGAAACGGATTTTCAAGTTCTTACGGACACTTAATCGGACGCGAGCTAGCGCACGCGCCCACAGAAACAGATTACGCCTTGCAAGCAGAGCGCACACACACGCGGGAGAATTCACTGCGTTTATGGTTAATTGTTTCGTCGTGTGTGGCGTATGTGTTGTTTGTTTTAGGTTGGTTTTGTTTTTTTTTCGCCAGCAGAAATTGGAAGTAAAAAGTTTTTGCATTTGTTATCTCTCCACCCTTCTCTCTCTCTCTCCACTCACTCGTTCCCTCTCTCCCTTCTCGTCCCTCCTCTCCATCCTCTCTCCACCGATCATCTCTCCATCTCTCTCTCTCTCTCTCCCTCCTCTCTCTCATCTTCTCGGTTTTCTCCTCTCCATCTCCTGTGTGATTTATCTCTCACTACCCACACCCCCCACACCCACACACACACACACACACACACACACACACACAACACACCAGAGTATGGACTGCAGGCACACCTTTGGCGTTGAGGTAAAACACTTAAACAAGCAAATAAACAACGCCAAAAACCTACCACCCACACACCACCATACAGTGGGGGCGAGGATACACCACACTGCTCTGCATTACAAGTAAATTATAAATGCCTAGCGAGATCATTGTTCTGTGGTTGACTTGTATCGTATTCCAAGGTCAAACAAATCCATACAAAAAACAAGGCAACACAAGCCGAGCAAAAATACAAAAGAAAAGACAACCGAAGGCAAACACACGGCAAAGGCAGGCAATACAAACAACAAACAACAACAACGAGAACACAACACAAGCGAGGCAGTAGACCAGACAAGACCAAGACAAGACAAGACAAGACAAAATAAGATGAAGTCAAGACAATACCAAAACAGAGACAATAGAAAAGCAGGACAGTTGGACACGACGAAAGCGTACAAGACGCGAGCAAGACAAAGACAAAGCCAACAAACACAACAAATCGAGTTCTGGGCGTCCCTTTTTCATTTCACCCAAGGGAGCTAGAGTTTACCCTACTGGTCTTTAATCGCTGTGTTCAAACCGTTCCTTACCTCAGTTAAGATTTCCTTTCGGTACAAGGGAGGTGGGTTCTCAGGTTAGTTATAGTTACAAAACAAAAACAAAAAACAAACTATCACTATACTGACCGATACACAGTACCAGCAGTGCTTTTGCCCCACAATGATTAACGATTCGTGGTTTACTTTACTTGCTGCTCAGTTAAGATTTGCTTTCAGTACAAGGGGAGATTACTCAAAAAACCAACTATCACTGATCGATACACGTACCAGCTGTGTTTTTTCCCCCCACATTGAAACGATGGTCGTGATTTACTTCCATTTCGCCTCATGTAAGAGTTCCTTTTCCAAGACAAAAGGAAGCATTGAAATGAAAGACAGCTAACACTGGACCCTACTAATGCACGCAGCAGCTGTGCCGGTTCTCCCACCATAACATAACGACTAATGTCGTTGCTGTTGTGTGTGTCGTGTGGGACGGAAATGCAGAGGAAAGCAGAAGAACGCCCTGGGCATGAGGGGTCCAAGGCATCCCCTGAGGGGAAGCCATCACGGCCAGCTCCTCCCTACGACCAGGGCGCAGGTTCTCGGCCCGGGAAGGGGCAAACGCCCAGGTAAGATTGTGGACCCACGTTGTGAGGTTGGGTATGGTGATGGTTAGGTAGGTGTGGTGGTGGTGGTGGGTGATAGTGCCTGAGCCTTGGTGATGAGGATGGGGACCCTGGTGGGTGTGTTGGGTGATATTAGGGTAACGGTGATTATCTGTATTGGTGATTTGTGTGGTGGTGGTGGTTAAGTGATATATGGGTGGTGATTAGCCCGTGTGGTGGTTTAAGCAATCGGTGGTGATAGCCAGTCGTGGTGGTGATCAGGTTGTGGTTGGTATGGTTCGTTCGTTCTTCGCCCGTGGGGTGCTGAGACCAAGCCATGCTGATGGGTGTGGGATTTGATGAGCGTTCAGCGTTGTGTTGTCTGTGTGGGCGGGTGTGAACTACTTCCATCGCTCCTCATGTTTCCGCAAAAGCAGAATTTCTCGGTCAGGATCCCTCTTTCTTCCCACCACCCACCCCACCCCCACCCCCCCACACTAACCCCCCACACCCCCCACCCCCCAACCCCCCAACCCCCCCAACCCCTTACTTTTCTTTGAGCCATACTTTTGAGGTTGACTTCATGTTGACTTTGAACCGCTGACAGCGGGATAGAGCCTTTCGCGGTCTCGGCTGGGCCATAATAAGCAACACATTATTTTCGCTTACCTCTTCTTTCAAATTGGTCGTACCTTTTTTTTCCCTGATTACGATTTCCGTACGCAGAGTACGCAAGTCATGCCTCTCTCGCCATGCGTTGGGGTCTTAGGTCGATCACTGCTGGTGTGTGGTGTTGAAGGTAGGAAAATGTTTATGTTTATGTAGTCAATTTCAAACCAAGCCGTCCGTCCGTGGGCCTTTGTCTCCATTCCCACGGATGAAGAGTGCCAACGTCAGTGTGACGGTACGGTTGTTTAGGGTGGTGCAGAGTTGATTGCAACACGGGACCGCCAGGCATTTGGGGCATCATGTTTGCCACACAGGTGGTGATGGAAGAGTTTAAACTCTCTGTTTTTCGTGTGAGCAAACAGTGGTTTTGGTGGGGGGGGGCTCGGGGGGGGTTTTTTGCAACCTTTTGGTCATTTGTCGCAAACAGTGGTTTTTGTTCAATTTACTAACTTTTGTTTCGAATTGAATTAATAACGATAATGCCGATGTCGATGATGATTGATTTGATTGATGCTGATATAATATAATAATAATAATTTAGCAACAATAGTATGATATAAGGTAAAGTAGTATAGTATCAGTGATAAAAAAAAAATAAATGTTTAAAAAAAAAATCATGCTAAACGAATACTTGAATAAATAATGATAAAGAATAAAAATGTAAATGAATGGATAAAGAAAAATAAAAATAAAAAAATAAGGATGATAATACTAGTAATATTGATAACGATCAGATAATAGTAACAGTTTCACCAGTTGAAAGCTATCAAGGTTTTGGTTTGGTTTTTCTCGTTTGTTTGTTGGTGTTGTGGGGGGGGGGGGGGCGGTTTTTTTTGGTTGGTTTGTTGTTTTTTTTGTTTTTTGTTTTTTTTTTTTTGTTTGTTTTTTGGTTGTTTGTTTTTTGGGGGGGGGCCATTTGATTTTCATGTGCGTTTCTCTTGACCGTTTCAGAAATTCACTTCGTTTTTTTTTTTTCTTCGTGTTTCATAAGCGTTTATTTATCATCCTGCGTTTGGCAAGGGTTGATTAGGTGAGTTTGCTTTGTGTTTAGTAACGTTGCAGTAACGTTGCAGTCTGTGTCAATCAACATCAACAACAACGACGATTGAAACGAAGATATAATATAACAGTGTTAGTCCTGTAAACCTCGTTCAGAGATGTGGCCACGGGCAGGTGCGTGCTTCTACAAACAACGTTCTGGCTAACATGCAGCTATCTTCGTCATATCCGCGGCACAGGACGCACCAGGCTTTGTAGAGGCCCATCGGGCTCCTTTTCAATCCCTACGATACTGAAAATCCGCCTACACAAAAAGCCTTTGGAAAGTCCTTTTATTTTCTTACGGCAGGTCCCTTCCATTCTAGCCACAGGGTACTTTGAACTGCTCCAAGATTCAGTTTCAAGTCTTTCAAGTAGCGTTTTCGTTTTTAATTCATTCCACATCAAAAATGTCCGAAAACTCTCACTTTTTGAAATGTGGAACTAAGAAGTATAAGAAACGAACAAACTGGGATCCTGTTGCCGGCATGATCATATGATGAGAGAGATTACATTACCCGCCCAACAAAGCTTGCAAACATAATATTGCTTACGACGACGCCCCAAATCACGTATATGGAAATGTAATGTAAACTAGAGCAAAAAACAGGGAGGAGACACCCACGAGCAGGAAATGAGCTCCCAAGTTTTGCCAAAATACCCTGTGACCCTGGACGTGGGTCTGGTACGCCTGGTGGCAAAAACAAACCATTTGCAACAAAGCGAACTGGAAAGAATGGAAAGGAGAACACACACAGACACTGACATTTCTTCCAGACTGCACAACACAGCCGTCTTGATCTCGAAAATCGTCCAGAACAGAACACACCGACGAACAGAAACAAATACAGATAGCCTCGGTTTGATTGGGTTGTGAAAGTGAGTTGTCTTAACATGAGACAGGGAACAGTTTAAAGAGAACATGGCAAAATAAGCGCGTGACTCTTGCTCCCGTAATGATCTGGAATTACACGCGCTATAAACTTCAAAAGAATGCTGTTTTGCCACACCAAAATTGCCTTGCCAGAAATGTCAAACCAGAGCTGCACATAACAAACAAGGGAGACTAGCCAAAAACGAAGGTGTTCCAAGTTTGCCCATATACTCTGTATCTGGCGCGTGCGCACACAGCAGAAGCAAACACACACACAACACACACACAAACCCAAACAGCACACACACACACACGCATGTACGCATGCACGCACACGGTACACACACCACAAAACACACACACACACACACACGCACGCACGCACGACGCACGCACGCACGCACGCACGCAGCACACGCACGCACGCACGCACACACACACCAACACACACACACACACACAACACAACACACACACACAAGTAGGTACGACGCAAACTTCACCCATGAACGCAGTTGACTTCAAGCTTGCAATACCAATCCAAGCAGAGAACCTGGAGATATGCACTTTTACGTATCAAGGGAAATTAGTCCTATTCCACCCCACGGCTGTCTCAAAAATTCGCCAATTTAAAATCGAACATCGCGTCCTCCCTCAGGGTACCGAAAATGGCCGGAATAAGTTCACGTTTCGTTGGAGGCAGCTCACTTATTGAGAGTAGACATAGCTCTTACGATAGAAAAGCATGGCACACCAAATCAGATGACGTGACTTGGAGAAAGATACGGGCGATAGAAAGCTGTGGATTCAGAAAGCGATACAGGACCCGAACAAGTGCACGCACGGTGCGCGTTTTGTGGATTTCTGCGCTGAGTCTGGCATCGATTGGAAAGTCACGCCGTCTTCGTGCTAATAGATCAAGGCAGCCCCTCATCCTGAAAACATGAAAAAAAGGACAAACAGGATCAGTTAGTGTGAGGGACAAAAACAGGATCAGTTAGTGTGAGGACAAACAGGATCAGTTAGTGTGAGGACAAACAGGATCAGTTAGTGTGAGGACAAAACAGGATCAGTTAGTGTGAGGACAAACAGGATCAGTTAGTGTGAAGACAAACAGGATCAGTTAGTGTGAGGGACAACCAGGATCAGTTAGTGTGAGGACAAACAGGATCAGTTAGTGTGAGGACAAACATGATCAGTTTAGTGTGAGGACAAACAGGATCAGTTAGCGTGAGGGACAAACAGGATCATAACAAGAGGACAAAACAGGATCAGTCAGCGTGAGAGGACAAACAGGATCAGTCAGCGTGAGGACAAACATGATCAGTTAGTGTGAGGACAAACATGATCAGTTAGTGTGAGGACAAACATGATCAGTTAGTGTGAGGACAAACAGGATCAGTTAGTGTGAGGGAGGACAAAACAGGATCAGTTAGTGTGAAGACAAACAGGATCAGTTAGTGTGAGGACAAACAGGATCAGTTAGTGTGAGGACAAACAGGATCAGTTAGTGTGAGGACAAACAGGATCAGTTAGTGTGAGGACAAACAGGATCAGTTAGTGTGAGGACAAACAGGATCAGTTTAGCGTGAGGACAAACAGGATCACAAGAGGACAAACAGGATCAGTCAGCGTGAGGACAAACAGGATCAGTTAGTGTGAGGACAAACACGATCAGTTAGTGTGAGGACAAACAGGATCAGTCAGTGTGAGGACAAACAGGATCAGTTAGTGTGAGGACAAACAAGATCAGTCAGTGTGAGGACAAACAGGATTAGTTAGTGTGAGGACAAACAGGATCAGTCAGTGTGAGGACGAACAGGATCAGTTAGTGTGAGAACAAAACAGGATCAGTGTGAGGACAAACAGGATCAGTTAGTGTGAGGACAAACAAGATCAGTTAGTGTGAGGACAAACAGGATCAGTTAGTGTGAGGACAAACAGGATCAGTGTGAGGACAAACAGGATCAGTCAGTGTGAGGACAAACAGGATCAGTTAGTGTGAGGACAAACAGATCATCAGTGTGAGGGCAAACAGGATCAGTTAGTGTGAGGACAAACAAGATCAGTTAGTGTGAGGACAAACAGGATCAGTCAGTGTGAGGACAAACAGGATCAGTTAGTGTGAGGGCAAACAGGATCAGTTAGTGTGAGGGCAAACAGGATCAGTGTGTGAGGACAAACAGGATCAGTCAGTGTGAGGACAAACAGGATCAGTTAGTGTGAGGACAAAACAGGATCAGTTAGTGTGAGGGACAAACAAGGTCAGTCAGCGTGAGGACAAACAGGATCAGTTAGTGTGAGGACAAACAGGATCAGTGTGAGGACAAACAGGATCAGTTAGGTGAGGACAAGGAGGAGGACAATCAAACAGTGTGAGGACAAACAGGACAGTGTGAAACACAGGATCAGTTAGTGTGAGGACAAACAAGATCAGTCAGTGTGAGGACAAACAGGATCAGTTAGTGTGAGGACAAACGGGATCAGTTAGTGTGAGGGCAAACAGGATCAGTGTGAGGACAAACAGGATCAGTCAGTGTAAGGACAAACAGGATCAGTCAGTGTGAGGACAAACAGGATCAGTCAGCGTTAGGACAAACAGGATCAGTTAGTGTGTTTAACGCACGAGAGCGGAGAAGAAGTGAAGACAGACTCACGTGCAGCGACTGTGAAGATAATTCTGAAAGATTTTCCAACACAGTTTTCATTTTGTTTTATTTGTTGTCTTAAAATTGTCCTAAATTTAGGCGTGAACAGGTCCGTTACAAAATAAGCTCCTGTGATTGTAATTGGTCCTTGTGTTACAGGTCCTTTTAAAGTGCATTCATTATAGTGTGACAAGCTTCTGTAAATCTTGTGTAAGCAGTGTCACATTACAAACGGTCCTAACCCTAGCAAAGATAAATCGAAGACTGGTGATAATATAAAGCGAAAGGGAAGCAGAGGCGGGAGTAGGTGGGTGTGTATTGTGGCAACTTCCACTTTCCATCATTATGGCCCATGTGTTATGATCCACATACTGATACTGTAAAACACTACCAACAATACTGTGCCAAAGTTAGTACCAAGAATTTTCGAAGAACTTGTATGTAATAGTTTTACAGTGACAAAAAAAGTTATGCTTATATGTGGATGTGTGTGTGTGTGTGTGGGGGGGGGGGGTATATGTGCTTTGCGCATTGTAGTTGTTATCGTGCGTTGTATTCTGTTTGTCCGGGTTTTGACGATGATGATGATGATGATGATGATGATGATGATAAAAAGTGATTTTGGAATATTGCAGACCATTTTCTTTAAATCGGATGTCTTCCTCTTTTCGCGTTCAATCAATTAGAGTGAGCAGTTTAACACTACCTCCAGTCTCTCTATGGCTGGCTGGCTGTCTCTCTCATCTCTCTCTCTCTCTCTCTCTCTCTCTCTCTCTCTCTCTCTCTCTCTTCTCTCTCTCTCTTCCCCACTTCCACTGTCTCTGTTTCTCCCACCTCACTACCACCACCACCCAGCATCTCTCCCCCTTCTGCCTCAGACCTCCCCCCCCCCCCCCCCCTCCCTCTTTTCATGATCCGCCAAAAGAAATAGCATTCTTATTCCCAGGATACAGGGGAAAGGGGGGGGGGGTGAGAGGAGGAGTGGTGGTGGTGGTGGAGGGACCCGCCACGGGAGAGACTTTCACACGAGCAAAGAAAATAATCCTCAGTGACTTGGGGGTCTGTAAACGTATACCCCAACTTCTCCTTTATCTGCCTTCCTACCTTCAGTAAGGCCGCCAACTGGGGCAGGGAGGGGACACACTCCGCCCCCAACCCGCCCGCCCCCCCCCCCCCCCCTATTCCACACCCCTTCCCCTCACTTTCCACCCACTTCCCTCCCTTCGTGTGTGCCCCCCTTCCCCTCCCCCTCCTCATACCCCTCCCCACTTTATATGCACTCATACGCGCGTGCGTACACTCACACTCACCCACACACACAAACACAAAGGCAAGCGCACGCGCACACACTCAAGCGCGCACGCATCCACACACACACACACACACACACACACACACACACACACACACAGGTTGGACTGAAAGGGATGTGGGGGGGGGGGGAGAGACAGCCAGTCCCAACCAACCAAGCAGCCAAGCAAGCCAGCCAGCCAGGGAAAGCCCAAGCAACAATAAGGCGAGGGCAGAGATGGGGCCAAGCTGTCGACAACAGTTTGCTGTGGGCAGCTCCAGTTTCACTTGGCCTGGGGGACTGACGCCCACGTCTATTCCCTTATTAGTCCCCCTCCGTGCTCGCTTGTCTGTCTGTCTTCCGTCCTGTCTTCCTCTCTCTCTCTCTCCTCTCTCCTCCTCGTCTCTCTCTCCTTTTTGTGTGTGTGTGTGTGTGTGTGTGGTTGTGTGGTGTGTGTGTGGTGCGCCTGTTCTCTCTCTCTCTGTTCTGTCCTGTCTGTCTGTCTCCCTCTTCTCTCTCTCCCTCTCTCTCTCTCTCTCTGTGTGTGTGTGTGTGTGTGTGGGTGTTTGTGTGCGCCTGTCTTTCTCTCGTGTCTTTCTGTCTGTCTGTCCTGTCTCTCTCTCCTCTCCCTCTCTCCCCCCTTTCTCCCCCTCCCTCTTTTTCTCTCTCTTCTCTCTCTCCTCCTCTCCCTCTCCTTCCCTCTCTCTGTCCTCTGCCGCCGTCTGCCTGACTCCTCTCCCTCTCTCCTCCTCTCTCTCTCTCCTCTCTCTCTTCTGTTCTTTGTTTGTGTGTGTGTGTGTTTGTGTGGTGTGTGCCTGTCTCTTCTCTGTGTTGAACTGTCCTCTCTCTCTTTTCTTTCTGTCTGTCTGTCTGTCTGTCCTCTTCTCTCTCTCTCTCCTCTCTCCTCTCCTCTTCTTTCTGTCCTTCTTCTGTCTTTCTGTCTGTTCTGGTCTCCTCTCTCTCTCTCTCCTCTCGTTCTCATCTCTCAGTCTGTTTCCTCTCTTCTTCTCCTCCCTCCTCTTCTTTTCTTTCCCCTTCTTTCCCCGTTGTTTCCCCACTCCACTCACACAACGACCCCCCTCCATTAGGGAATAGGAGGATGTGTCCGAGTGCAGCGTGCAGGGGCTGATTGTGTTAGGGAAGCGGTCTTGCAGGTTGTTTCCGGAGAGGCAGCATGGGCGATGTTCCGGGGTTCCCGCGCTTTTTCTGGAAACTCTGACGGTGCCTTTCGGTTAGGCAGGGCTTTGCCAGACCATGAGCGAGTCTCTGCTTCTGTGTCTGTCTCTGGCACGTCCTGGCTGGCCTGCACTGAAGTCTCGTGCTGCTTGCATCTTTCTCTGGCAGTCCCCTGGCTGGCTGCACTGAATCTCTGCTGCTGTGCTGTGTCTGTCTCTGGCAGTTCCTGTCTGTCTGCACTGAAGTCTCTGCTGCTGCATCTGTCTCTGTCATTCCTGGCTGGCTTCACTGAAAGTCCTCTGCTGCTGCTCTGTCTCTGGCAGTCCTGGCTGGCTTCACTGAAGTCTCTGCGGCTGCGTCTGTCTCTGGCAGTCCTGGCTGGCTGCACTGAAGTCTCTGCTGCTGCATCTGTCCTCTCTGGCAGTCCTGGCTGGCTGCACTGAAGTCTCTGCTGCTGCATCTGGTCTCTGGCGTCCTGGCCTGGCTGCACTGAAGTCTCTGCTGCTGCCGCTGGTTCTCTGGCAGTCTGGCTGCTTCCCTGAAGCTCGCTTGCTGCTGGCTGCCTCTGTCTCTGCTTCATGTCCGGCAGTCTGGCTGCTGCACTGAAGTCTCTGCTGCTGCTTCGTCTCTTGCAGTCCTGGTCTGGCTGCACTGAAAGTCTCTGCTGCTGCGTCTGTCTCTGGCAGTCCCTGGGCTGGCTGCACTGAAGTCTCTGCTGCCTGCGTCCTGTCTCTGGCAGTCCTTGCTGGCTGCACTGAAGTCTCTGCTGCTGCGTCCTGTCTCTGCCCTCTCCGTCCTGGCCGGCTGCACTGAAGTCTCTGCTGCTGCGTCTGTCCTCTGGCAGTCCTGGGCGGCTGCACTGAAGTCTCTGCTGCTGCGTCTGTCTCTGGCAGTCCTGTCTGGCTGCCACTGAAGTCTCTGCTGCTTCGTCTGTCTCTGGCAGTCCTGGCTGGCTGCACTGAGTCTCTGCTGCTGCGTCTGTCTCTGGCAGTCCTGGCTGGCTGCCCAGCATCTGTCTGTCTCTCCCCTGCGTCTGTTTCTGATCAGTCGGTCCCACCTGAAGTCTCTGCTGAACTGCGAATCCTCTGTTCCAGTTTGGTATCTGCCCGAAGTAGCTTTTCTGGTCTGGTCTTCAGTCCTGGCTTTAAAAGACCTGTAAAACTGAGAAAAAACGAACGTGTGGGGTGTCTGGGGGGCTGGGTCGGGTCTCTGGCCGTCCTGGCTGGCTGCATCAGCAGGGTGTTCTGTGGGTTCACTCTCCGGGGGGGTGGGGGTGGCCGTCCTGGGGGGTGAATCATTCGAAATCGTTTCGTGGTTCTTTCCCTTTTTCCGCCCTGGGGGGGGGTCCCCCCCCCCCAGGAAAGTAATGGACCTCCTTCACACAGATTTTCCCCTGGGGGGGGGGGGGGGGTTTTCTCGGAAATTTCTTTCCTGCTTTAAAGACAAAGAAAATGGGGGGGGTGGGGGGGGGGGGGGGGTGGGGGGGGGGGGGGGGGGGGGGGGGGGAAGAAATACCATGAAAGAAAGAAAGCCACTGGTGTTTCTTTTCCTCCTTTTCTCTTTCCCTCGCTTTCTCTCTCCGTCCGTCATCGTATGAGCCCGACGTCCTTCAGAGCGTTTCACTCAGACACCAAAAAAAAATGACCCGAATGTAATTCGTATCTGTAATAACTAAATAAATAAGCTAAAATTAAAAAAAAGAAAAAGGTAGAGTCAAAAACGTTCCTTTCTCGTAAAGATTTCGAAGCCATGCTACCTACCCGCCTACTGGGGGGCAAGGATCCCTCCCTTCCCCTCCGTCCCTCCCCCTCCTCCTCCCCCGCCCCTCAACCCCCCCCCCCCCACACACACCCACCCACAAACCCCCTCCCCTGCCCTACTCTTCAGACAGATTTGATAGTTTAGACTGTAAAGAGAAAACGTATAGCACCGAAGTCTCCACCTATCCCCTTGCGGTGTGCCGTACGGCCAGTGTAATAGAGATGGGGGTGAACCCGCCGACAGTAGTGATTCTGTCGGGAGTCAACTTGTCTGGCCGATAGACTAGACTCCAGAGCTCGCTATTCGGCTTACCGCTTCCTTTCCTTTTCTTTTTCTTCCTGTCTTCCTCTCCAGCCCTTCCTTTCCTTCTCTGGAAGAGGAGCGTGGTGAGGAATCAGAGGATATGATGGTGGGGGTTGGGGGGGGGGGGGGGTGGGGTGGGGGGGGGGGGAGGGGTTGGGGGGCATGGTTTGAGGCTGCCCACACCAAAAATTCGCGTGCCAAGGCCTTGCTGAAGGAGTCTAGTATTTTAAAGACTGGCGCAGGTCGATTGTTTTGAGAATGTGTATTGTGCTGAAAGTCAAATTCTCCTCGTTTTTCTTTTACAATGGTCATCAAAGGTACAAGCCAGATTGTTCCAAGCAGACTGAAATCAACGGAATGGATTTTTTTTAGGGGGGGTGGGGGGGGGGAGGGGGGTGAGGGGGGTACCTGGCACAAAGACAGGGTGACAGGGGTGAGTGCAAAGAAGGCCCGACATGTGGTGTCACTAAGGGGAAAAGTCATGTATTTGAAGATGGTGAATTTCATCGGTGAAATCCCCCCCCCCACCCCCCCCCACCCCCCCCCCCCCCCCCCCCCCCCCGCCCAAACAAAAAACAAAAGACAAAAAAAAAAACAAAACTGGAATAATTTGTTGGGGAGCTGTTCTTTTGATCAATACCAGTTGTCATTTAAAAATGCTGGCTCCAATTAATGTAGGCTCAAAACGCTTACAATGCAGTGCATAGTGTTTCAGTGCAACCATCCTAACCTGTAGTGTGTAGCCAAGTGTAACTACAGCGGGAGGCGGAAAACCTGTGGACAGCGGTGTTGTCTGTTGGGGTGTCCACCGCGTGGGTGTGACAGACCTGACGCCGGAACGGGCTATCGGATGCTGCTGCTCTTCCTTTTCTTTTGGCTTCTGTCCTCCTCTCCCTTTCCCTCCTCCTCCTCCTCCTCCTCATTCTCGAAAACCTCCTCCTCCTCCTCCTCCTCCTCTCAAAAGAGGAGGGTTGGTTGAGGATTATGACTGATGGGGCGTTGGTTAGAAGGTCGCGGTGAAGAGGGCAAGAACGGTTTGGGTATTTGTCAGATTTTCTTACCTTGGAAGTCCAGACTCACACACACACACACACCACACACACACACACCACCGCGCTGTCCCTCCTCCTCTCCTTGCATATGTCAGTGGCACTGTTGCTTCCACTGCTGCTCACTCTGGTCTCCGCGTGCACAGCCACAACCCTTGCCTGTCCCGCCGCAGCCCCGGCAAACCACCCTCCACAGAGAGCATCCCAGGTCAAGCCCTGGGGGCAACCCACCAGAGAGTAACCCGCAGCCTTCATGTGCTGCCCCTGTGGTTGTTCAGTGTGCGCAGTACCAACGCCTGTGAGCACACAGCGAACTGCTGGAACGTTTGTCTCGGTATCATATCCAGCCGCGCCAGTAGAAACAGCTATGGCAATATGTATTTCTTTACTTTACTTATTTATTTTATTTATGTATTTTAATTATTTTTTGCTCGCTCCACTTTCTAATCCTCTACGGATAGAAAACTGAAACTGATTACTCTCTGCCTCTGTCTGTGTCTCTGTCGCTCGCTTGCTTTCTCTCCTCCTCTCTCTCTCTCTCCTCTCCTCTCTCTCTTCTCTCTCGCTCTCTCTCTCTCTCTTTTATCTCCCTCCCTCTTTCCCTTCCTACCCCCCCCATCCCTCCGAGTATCGGGCCTCCCTTTCAGTGTGTGTTTCATACTGTTTCATCTGCGTAGTGTACGCCAGTCCTCAGCTGGTTTCATACCATGATTGATCGGACCGAAAGGGCGCGCTGTGGAATCTGTGTGACGTTGGACGATGAAGGAGGGGTCCCTCAGGGAATTAGAGAAGAAGGAGAGGGACAGACAGACAGACAGATAGACAGAGTAAGAGTGACGTTGCTTTGCAGTCCATATTCTTCTTGTTTTGAAACAGCCTGATTCTTTTCGTCTTTTCCTTCTCAGTTTTTTTGATTTCGTTGTGTCTTTTTCTCAATTTTTTTTCCCCTCGTTCCTATTTTTTTCCCCCATGCCCACCTGCAAGCTTGCTTGAGGATCAAAGCCCCCCCTCCCCTCCCCCCTCCCCCGCCTTATCCTTCCCCACCTGCCTCCTCTGCCCCCCCCCCCCCCCCCCCCCACCCCCCCCCCCCCCCCCCCCCCCCCCCCCACCACCTTCGCCCTTCTTCCCGCCGCCCTCACATTTGTATTCCCACCCCTGCCCCCTTCCCGTATCGATCCATCACTATGTCCATTAGGCAAAATCACTTCAGTGTGTTTAAAAAAATGTATGTTTAGCCGATTGCTTTTTTTTTTTTTTTTTGCAGTGGTCAAGCAGGAAACATGTTGGTAAAGCGGAGTATATCTTGATCTTTAACTTAGAATTTGACATTGAGGATAGTGTAAAATTCTCGAATTGCTTTTCTTTGTTTGTTTGTTTTTTGTTGTTTGTTTTGTTTTTCTTACATTTTGTGTTGTTGTTTTTTTTTTTGTTGCTTTTGTTTTTTGTTTTGTTTTTGTTTTTTCCTCGATCTCCTAAAGACTGCCTACGTAAACCTTTGGGAAGCAGACCCCAATTTTGCTAGTGTTTGAAAGGGTTTTTACCCTGTGTGTTGTTAATGACTTAGTGATGTACTTGCTCGCAGAATGACAAAATCCAACACAAACTAGTTTACGTGACTCGGAGAACAAAAGAGAGAAATCAATTTGTTAGTTTAGGACAGGAAAAGAAATGGGAAAGGCCGGAAGAAATTATTAATTCATTCCCACTGGTTACAATACCGTGTGTGTGTGTGGTTGGTGTGTGTGGAAAGTGGTGTAAGGGCAAGCGGGTTCTCTGATGGTCTACCTACCTGGATGTCCGCGCGTGTCTTTGATCCTCCTTTTCTTACTCTCAGAGTGTGTCCAGAGACTTTGTATCTGCTTTGATGGTGGTAGAACATCAATGTCGGGGCATGAGTTTTGAAGGGAGGGGTATGGGGTGAAAGAGAATTTGGTGTGTTGTGTGTGTGTTTGGTGTGTGTGTGTGTGGTGTGTGTGTGTGTTGTGTTGTGTGTTGTTTTTGTGTTGTGTTTGTTTTGTGTGTGTGTTGGTGTGTTGTTACGTGTGTGTGTGTGTGTGGTGTGTGTGTGTGTGTGTGTGTTGGTGGGTGTGTTTGTGAAAGAGAGAGAGAAGAGAGCGAGAAGAGAGAGCGAGAAGATTTATCCGCACGGGGTTGTGTACGGCGCGCGTGGCTCCCAGCGCCGCTCCGAGTAATAGCATACGGGGTTGTGTGATCGTGGTATGTCTTTGTTAGTCCTGTCTGTAAATGTGACCTTTTATACGGTGCCTGGTGTGCCCGGTGGCTGTGTCTGGTGTCTGTTTGAATTTATGTGAGCGTCAACGCACTGTCGGCTTGTGTTTTTGGAGCGTGCCGCCTAATGTGAGACTCCTCCTGCATACCCTTTGGCAGTCACCGTGTACCACACACACACACCACACACACACACACACACACACACACCCACTCATGCTTTTTCAGTTAATAGCTAATTTATTCTTTTTTTTACCTTTTTTTTTCTTTGTGTGTGTGTGTGGTTTGTTTGGGGGGGGGGGTTGTCATGTTTCTGCTTCCTTCTACTCCTTATCCTTTCTCACACACTGCTCGAACACAAGTCAACGGCATAAACAGCATTGTGCATTGTTCTTTCTTCTGCCCCGTCATCACCCAGGTCCCCTCCACCTCCTTTTTCCCTCCTCACCCCCCCCCCACCATCTCCAAACCCCCCCCCCCTTTCTTTTTTCCCACCCTCCGCGGCACGGTCCGGCGCTCACGCCCCCCCACCCCCCCCCCCCACCCTCCCTCACCACCCTGCTCCCCCCCCCCCCTCACCCTCTCCCCTGCTCCCCCCCCCCCCCCCCCCCCCCCCCCACTTTCCCTCCCCATGAAAAGTCTGTTTACAAAATGTTTGTTGACAAAGAGAGTGTTTTCTGCAGCCGAGGGTATTTGGGGGGGGGGTGTGGGGTTGGGGAGGTATGGTAGGTAGAGTTGGGAGGGGAGGGGGAAGAGGGTATGTAGAGGGGGTACAAGCTAGCGTCCTTTCGCTTGAGAATTGTGTTCCTGTAGCGCTATTTTTGACCCCTGACTGCAAAGAGTGGTAGTTACAGTGTGTTTGATGTGGTGTGTGTGTGTGTGTTGTGTGTGTTGGTACGTGGGTGTGGTGTGTTTGTGCGTGTGTTGGTCCTGTGTGTGTTTGAGTTGTGTTGTTGGTGCCGTGCGTGCGTGCAGTGAGTGTGTGTGTGTGGTGGTGTGTGTGGGTGTATGTGTGTGTGTGTGTGTGAGAGTGTGTCGTGCATGTGCGTGTGCGTGGGTGTGTGGGTGTGTGCGGGTGCATGTATTCGCCCGTTGCTGTGTGTGTGGCGTGCAGGCGTGCGTATGTGTGTTTTGTGGGCATGTGTGTGTGTTTTGCGCGTATGTTGGCGTGTGTGTGTGTGTGTGTCTTGTCTGTCCACTACATTTATGTGTTCAGCCCAGCAGCACTTGCGTTTTTCGCTGTTTATTTCCCGTTCACTAGTCTTGTTTCCGCGACATTCGGGGCTGTTGTTTGGACGACACTACGAGTTTTGAAGGAAAACCCATCCATCGAAACTTCATCTTTGCTGACACACCACCACATGTAGGACACAGAGCGCTCTCTGAAACCGCGTTTTGAATATCACGCCGCACTCAACTCCACTGTCCGAGGGGAAAGTCGGTTGCAAACTGAACTCCTGTTTTTTACGTGACAACAATACGCAGGGGTTAGTAAAGAAGAGTAGCGGGGCGAGGGGAGGGGGGTGTGGTTGAACAGAGGATCGTCAGCACGTGCATTCCGTGCCGCTGTTTGCATTGTGTAGTCGTCGGACACAGCGTGCAGTGTGGCACATCCCTAAGGTTATACACCCCTTAAGGTTATACCACCCTGAGGTTATGTATGTGCACACACACACACACACACACACACACATCAGGAGACGACAGAGAGTATGCCCAGAATATTTCCTTTCTTCTGTTTCTATTGTACGACCAAAACAAAACAAAAAAGGCTTTTCCCTTTTTTCTCTGAACACTAACAGAAGTAGTTCATATGGTGTGAAGAGTTTGTAGGTCGAACATTTCTAAAGTGTGTGTGTGGGTGTGTGTGTGGGTGTGTGTGTGTGTGTGTGCGTGGCGTGTGTGTCATTGTGTGTGTGTGTGTGTGAGAGAATAGAGAGATGAGAGGAGCGAGAGAGAGAGAAGCTTGTGGTTGGTGGTGTTGGTGTTTTTTTTTTGGGGGGTGGTTTAATTCTTTTTTAAGGGGAATGGGGTTGGAGTGGGGGAGGAGTGTGTATTGTTCGCAGCGCGAGTGGACTCGCTGTCATGTCTACTGCTCCATGCGCCACCAAACACAGGTTGCGACGCCAACGGAGGAAGACGATATTTTGATAGTCTAAAAGAGGGGAAGGGGGTGGGGTGGGTAGAAAGGTGCAGTTGGGAGAAGAGAAGAGAGAGGGGGAGGTGGGGGGATCGTGCAGGAGGGAGAAAGTCGTGGAGGAGGAGCAAAGGAAGACTGATATCTTTTCGGTTGCACGTGCATGCCGTAGGAAAATAACCTGGCATAATTATTTTCTGCTCAGAGAGATATAAAGAGAGAGATTGGAAGGCCGATGGAGAGAGAGAGATAGTGTGTTGTGTGTTTTTTTTGGTGTGTTTGAAGAGGGGGGGTGGGGACACAGGAAGGGCGGGCTGGGGTGTGGGGCTACAGGGGAGGGTAGGTACAAATTGTTTGTGAAGCTTTCCGTCTTTTTGACTCCGTGGGGGGGGTATATACAAGGTTGAAGGCCAGACAGAGACAGAGACAAAGAGAGAGGGCAGAGAAGAGAGAGAGAAGAGACCAGGAAAGACAGATCTGAGAGCAAGAAGAGCGAAAGAGACAGAAGAGAGAAGACGAAAAGACAAACACCAGGCTGAGAGAGAATGATATACAGACAGACATCTGAGAGAAAATAGACAGG
>JADBJO010021796.1:0-12500 GCA_016801955.1 Conus betulinus
TACGTATGTATGTACGTGCGCGCGTACGCGCGCGTGCGCTCGCGCAGATGTGTATACCACAATGTCAACATCAGGAAACTATGAACAGCTCCCAGATCAGTTTGTTGTTTTTTGTTGTAGTTGTTGTTGATTGTTGTTTGAAATCAGTTTACCCTGTCCCGTGTCGATACGTTTTTCATCCCGTGTCTGGCCAGTGTTGATACTGTTTAGCCTGAGTCTTGTGTAGCCTGGTGTCGGTCTCGTGTGTACCAACACCTTTCAGCCATGTTTTCAGTGTCTTGTGTCAGTTATTTCCCTTTTCTTCTCGATCCGCGTCGTTCGACCGCTATTTCCCTTTTTCTTACGAGCGCGATCGCGCTCGTTTCGACCGCTCTTTTCGCCCGGCTCTCTCTGTCTGTGTCTCTCCGTCTCTGGGGATTGTGCAGAGTTGTAGGTTTTTTATTTGTTTTTTAAAAAAAAAAAAAAAAAAAGATAGCCCACCCCCAACCGCCGGTCGATCTGCTGTGCTGTTTCTGAAGCTAGCCTGTCTGCTTATGTCTACATCTGCCGCGTCCAGCCTGCCGCTGGATCAAGGCTCGCAATCGAGTTTATTGTTCTGTTTCCCGCGTCATGCATACCATCACCACATTAGTCGGTCCTGTCTGTGTTCAACTGAACAACGTAGTTTCTGCCATGCAGTCTCGGACCTTCCCTCATCTGGCAGCTTATCCGCTGTGTTTTTTCTTTATAAACTTACGTAGAGCGAATTTTGCGAGAGCTTTGCGGTGGTGCAATGGTTAGTGTTTTGTTTCGCCTGTCACGCGAGCGACCGAGGTTCATGTGTCCTATCCCGGTAAAGGGTTTTTTTTTTTTTTCTTTTTTTTTTTTTCTCTTTTCTTTTGTCTTACACACAAAATGCTCTTTCGCCGTGTGTGTGTGTGTGTGTGTGTGTGTGGTGTGTGTGTGTGTTGTGTTCTTCTCTCTCTCTCTCTCATTAGATAGAGGAGAGAATTTTTTTGTTTTTTTGTTTTTATTTGGTAAAAAAAAAAAAAAAAAGAAGAATAGTAAAAAAGAAAAAAAAAAAAAAAAAAGGGTGGTTTTTCATCTGTACAGCCAGACAAGAAGACAAGTCAGCGAGGAGCGCCCAGGTTGGCCTTTGCACTGAACAAGCAGGGTCGAGGCCACGGCTGCCGACGCTGCCAGTGCTTCCCCTCCATTGGGACGGGCCACGGCTGCGTTTTGATTGGAGAAGCGCAGCGAGTGAAAAATTTTCGTTGATGGTCGGTAGCGCCTAATATAAGCGGCGGTCAAGGTCGGGGGAGGTTTCATAGTTTTCAGTCTTCAGTTTGACGACGACAGTGAACAGCGAGCATGTCTGGGACGAGGCAGAAAAGGCGGTAAAGGTTTGGGGAAGGAGGGCGCGGCGCCAAGCGTCATCGCAAAGTGTTTGCGCGACAACATCCAGGGTATCACTAAGCCAGCTATCCGTCGTCTGGCACGTCGTGGTGGTTGTCAAACGTATTTCAGGCCTCATCTATGAGGAGACCCGTGGTGTGCTCAAGGTGTTCCTGGAGAACGTATTATCCGTGATGATGCCGTCACTTACTTACACCGAGCACGCCAAGAGAAAGACTGTCACGGCTATGGGACGTCGTCTACGCCTTGAAACTGCGCCAGGGGCCACACACTGTACGGTTTTTTGGTGAGGTTAGACACCCACCGTCGGCAAACGGCAGCCCTTCTACCACCGTCTCTTCACCGAAAGAAACGACCACAAACAAAAAAGTCCCTTTTCAGGGCTACCATTACACTTTCCCAAGTGTGCTGGGCATTTTCGTTGCAGAGTTGGCTGTTGTTGTGTTGTGGTGTTTGAGTGTGTGTGTGTGTGTGTTGTGACACTGACTCCAGTGCACTTGACACATGGGTGAGTCCTATATCCTCATCTCATCACTATTGAACAGCTTGCTTGCTTGCTTTTTTTATTTTGTTTTGCTTCTACAGCATTTAGTACCTTCGTGACTAAGTACGTACGTTTGTTCCTGAGCCTGAACAGTACTTTACAGACCTGTAGTACCTTTGGACAAACAACCAAACTGGACATAACCTCGACACAGCAAAAGCTGCAGAGGTAAACAAACCACAAACTAACTTTGATTCAAGACTGGCACAACAGCCTTTTCCATCTCGAATGCAGTCCAGTTACGCGATATGTTGTTTCATACGTCATTGCCTATGCGTTTCGTTGAAGTGGCTGCTTTTTTTATTTCATTTTATTTTTTTTAATTTCCATCGTAGCGAAGCACCACACACGGCAGAGAAATGATCGGCTGTAGATCAGTACACTACTGTTCAACACCCCCCACAATGTGTGTGTGGTGTGTGTGTGTGTGTGTGTGTGTGTGTGTGTTGCAGATTTGCGTGTGTGTGTGTGCGTGTGGCATGCGTGTGTGTGCGTGTGCGTGTGTGTGTGTGTGTGGGCACACCAATATCTGTTCCCAGAATCAGGTTTTTGTTTGTTGTTGTTGTTGTTTTAAATCAGTTTTTACCCTGCTGTGTCTCGTCTGTCCTGTGATGTCCAACTCTGTGCATTGACACTGACCACCTCTTCGGTGTCTCTTCTGTGTTCTGTGTGTGTGTGTGTGTGTGGTGTGTGTGTGCGCGCGCGCAGCGCGCGCTGCGCTGGCGCGCGAGTCCATGTCTACGTACGTGTGCTAGTTTGGGTGTGCTCGCGCGCGTTGTGTGTGTGCGTGTGTGTGCACACCAACATCTCGTCAACAATACACGAAACTGTTGAACAGCTCCCGATATCTGTTTGTTTGTTGTTGTTGTTGTTGTGTGTTGTTGTTGTTGTTGTTTTAAATCAGTTTAGTCTGTCCCGTGTCGTACAACACCTATTCATCCCGTGTCTGGCCAGTATTATACTGTTCAGCCTGAGTCTGTCCCGTGTTGAAGACTACTGTGGAGCCTGGTGTCAGTCTCGTGTATACCAATGCTTTTTCACCCCATGTGTTCAGTGTCTTGTGGCAGTGCCAACAAGTCAGTTTACCCTTACCCTGCTCTGGTGTGTGTGTGCTTGTGTGGTGTGTGTGTGTGTGTCGTGTGTGTGTGTGTGTGTGTGTGTGTGTGTGTGCGTGCGCGCGGCGCGCGCGCGCGTGTGTGCGTGTGTACATACCAATATCTGTCCACAACATCACGAAACTGTGACAGCTCCCAGATCAGGTTTTGTTTGTTGTTGTTGTTTGTTGTTTTAGATCAGTTTACCCTGGCCCATGTTGACACCTTTTCATCCCGTGTCTGGCCGGTGTTGATACTGCTCCTCCTGAGTCTGGTCCCGTGTTTGAAGAGACTACTGTGTAGCCTGGTGTCAGTCTCGTGTGTGCCAACACCTTTTCGGCCCATGCGCTCGCTCAGTCTGTGCTGTCAGTGCCAAAAAGTCGGTCAGGCGGCAGTCAGCACGACACTGACGAAACCGTTCTTGGTAATGATGTGTACTACCCGAGTGTCTTTTCTTTTCCTTTCTTTTCTTCCTTCCTTCCTTTGTTGTTCTTTTTCTGTTTGTTTTTTTTTTTTAATTTCTTTAATTCCACCGTTAAAAAATAAATAAATAAAAAATTATAAACGGACGAAAATGCACACACAAACATCAAACACAAACAAGGAGAAAGTGCTATAGTGACTGAATTGTTGTATATACACTTTCTTTCTTTCTTTTTTTTTTTTTTTTCTGTTGTTGTTGTTTGTTTGTTTGTTTTTTTTTTTGTTTGTTTAAACTACCCGTACTGAGTGGGGAGTACGTTTATACGCTTTGCATTTTTTTTTTTCTTTCTGTTTGAATTACACCGTAAAAATTTTAAGTGGAAGAATGTGCACACACACACACACACGTATGTTTTATTTACGTCATAGCCTATAGATGTTTTTTTTTTTTTTTTTTATGATTTTGATTCTGTCTATGTGACAAGTCGTGAAGAATGCCTTGATGGAAAGGTTGTTGTAGATTTTTGTTGTTTTTGTTTGTTTTTGTGTTTGTTTAAATCTTGTGAGCTATTCGAGCCACTGGTCATTTTACAAGCAAGCAACGAGACTGACCAGTCCCCACCTGAGAAGTTGAAGGTGGTCCTGAAAAGGACCTGATGATGTGAAAAGGAGAAAGGAGGGCTGCTGCCAAAGAGCGACTTAAGCACGCTCCCCACGGATACGGCGTGCCAGCTGGATGTCCTTGGGCATGATGGTGACACGCTTGGCGTGGATGGCACACAGGTTGGTGTCCTCAAAGAGTCCGACCAGGTAGGCCTCGCTGGCCTCCTGCAGGGCCATGACGGCGGAGCTCTGGAAACGCAGGTCGGTTTTGAAGTCCTGGGGCGATCTCACGGACCAGACGCTGGAAGGGCAGTTTACGGATCAGCAGTTCCGTGCTCTTCTGGTAACGGCGGATCTCACGGAGAGCCACTGTGCCGGGCCTGTATCTGTGGGGCTTCTTCACACCTCCGGTAGCAGGAGCACTCTTTCTGGCAGCCTTGGTGGCCAGCTGCTTGCGCGGAGCCTTCCCTCCAGTGGACTTACGTGCAGTCTGTTTGGTACGAGCCATGGTCAGTCAGTCACTTGGCTGTCTTCTTCAACGATCAAGCTCAGAGAGACAAAAAAAAAATAACCCCCCGTCCACGCGCTGATGACGGTGAGATTAAACGTCCTATCGGCTGTGGCCCTTAAGGACAAGGTTCCTGCAGACATATGTCTACATATTTTGTGGCAACTGCTGTCATCTGGCAGTGGTAGGTTAGGTTTCAATGGGGGTCGTTCGTATTCGTCTCCC
This sequence comes from Conus betulinus, assembly GCA_016801955.1. NCBI lineage: Eukaryota > Metazoa > Mollusca > Gastropoda > Neogastropoda > Conidae > Conus > Conus betulinus. The sequence goes on from JADBJO010021796.1 coordinate 4,793, forward strand.
AGAGCTCGTGTTGGCTCAATTCTGGTCGTTATCCTCTTGAATGCTGGTTCAAGTTTGGTGAAATTGGTCTTGAACGTTGGTTCACTTTTTTAAGTTGTTGATCGACCGACGATGGGCGTCGGTGGTGTGTTGCCTGCTGTCCCCCAAACATCATCAGGCTGTCTTCAGGGGCCACCGGGCGGCCTTCTTCCTTGCATGCTCGGGTGGCGATGGTCCTGTGCCCGCGTGAGGCCGCCTCAAGGAGGAAGCAGGACGAAAGTTCGCTGGAGCGCTGCCACGAGCCCCTTTAAAATTCGGCGGGCGCTCTCGCTGACGTGCGGCGAGAAGGGCAATTTTCAGCCCACCCCCTAAGGAGTGCCCCCGTGTGTCTGCCACCCCTCAAAACAGCACGGTATCCTCCAGCGCCACGGTAGTCGCCAGTCAGGCAGCGCTCCTTTCGCCAATCGCCCCACATCTCCAAGAAGCCGTCCCTCCCCCGGCGACACAGGCTAGACCCCCGCCGTCACCCACATGGCTGGAAGGTTGTCTGCGGCCGCCCCCGACACTGATCTCTTCACATCAGTGTCCCTCAAAGGAGAGCTGCCACCTCTCCCCTGGCGTCCACTGCTTCATGCCACATTCGCAGTGGACATTGAACCCCTCCCGCCCGCCCCTCAGCCTACTTATAGGCCTACTAGTAGTCCGTGCTGGCCCGTGTACGGTGTGTGCGCGCGCGGCACTCATATCTTTCTACCAATCAAACGTTTTCAGGGAGCGCCTTTTTCTTCGACCAAACATCAAACAACACACCCGGCTCGCCCGCGTCTCGCCCGGCGCCCTCCAAGCAGCCCCTCCAGCCCACTTCCACCCCGCACCTTCCCTTACTCCCTCTCTCCTCTCTCTCATCTCTCTCTCCCCCCAGCCCCATTGGAAGCAAGCAAGAGAGAGTGTGGGCGTGAGAGGGTGGGAGGGAATAATCATGTTGAAGGAAGGAAGGAAGGAAAGGAACTAACAAAAACAGCAGCAGTTTTTGCGAAGGAATGTGTCGGTACTCTCTTTTCTCTCTGTGTGTGTGTGTGTGTGTGGTGTGTGGGTGTGTGTGTGTGTGTGGTGTGTGTTTCCTGTTTTCTATTGCCCTCCCCTCCCCAAATCGGAACAAATACTCAGCCTTGACATTGACGTTTGTCCTTGGTGCATTAGGTTGAGGTTGTTGATCTACGACGAATCACTCATTTCTACGATGGTGCCAGACTTTCGAACGATTGGATAATACACCAGTCGATCAGGGGGCCGCAGTCTCTTATATAAAGGATTCTTTTTCCGACCCTCATATATATCTACCATATGTCCTACTCATATTCCACTCTGATTCACGTGCGCGTTCACCGGCCTCCCACCCTCCCTCCCTCCCTACCTCCCTCCCCTCCCTCCTGGCTGGCGGCTGGCTGCTGCTGCTGCTGCTGCTGTCTGCTGACGACGCCGCCGCCAATCTTGTGTCCAATCTCTCAGCCCACCCCCACCCACACCGGTCGGTCATCTCTGTTCTGCTCTGAATCTAGCCTGTTCCCTGATCTACACCTGCCTTGCCGGCCTGCCTGCCTGCCGCTGAATCAAGGCTCGCCTCCAGCTTATTATTCTGCTCCCCTGCGCCAGTCACACCATCAACCACATCAGTCTGTCTGCCCGTGTGTTCAACTCAACTCAACCACGTAGTTTTCTGCAAGCACTTTCCCCCCCCACCCCTTCACGATCTAGCAGCCTACACGCTGTGTCCTTTCTTTATAAGCTTAAGTGGAAGGTGGCCTCTGATACTTGTTCGGTAGTCTAGTTTGTTAGCGTGTCCACCTGTCAAACGGGAGACCAGGGTTCGTTTTTCCCTGATCTGCATTTTTTTTTGTTGTTGTTTTTTTTTTTGCTTTTTTTTTTTTTTTGGTGTGTGTGTGTGGTTGTGTTATTCTTTTCTCTGACATCCACCAATTTCTACTACCAAAGGGGAGAAAGTCCTATAGTGACTGATTTCTATATATATTTTTTTCTTTCCTTGTTGTTTGTTTGTTTGTTTTTTTTGTTTTGTTTTTTATTAATTTATTTACCTCCTATTTATTTTTTCATGCCATCACCACATCAGTCAGTCTGTCTCTGTGTTCAACTCAACAACGTAGCTTCTGTGCCGGCACGCACGTTCTCCTTCCCACCCCCTCCCCCCCCATCTAGCAGCCTAGACGCTGTGTCTTTTCTTTCTTTCTTCGTATCTGCCACCCACATCTTTCAAACCACTTGGCCAACACAGACTGCTGCAAACAACAACAACAACAACAACAACAACCAACACCAACACACACCCACCACCAACTCCAATAGAAAACCGCACCGAAGAAGCAAAACAACATCAACATGAAAATAACATGTCAAACTGTGTGCAAATGAACGCTGATCTTCAGGCCAAATACCTAACATGACATGGCATGACATGACATGCCTTGTGTGACAATGCAAAATATAGATCTGTCGTAGGGCACGACTGCTCCACTGTCTTGTTTGCTGGGCTTTTTTTTTTTCTTTTTGTGTCTCTCCTTCTCTCTCTCTTTTGCTTTTTCTTGGTGGATTGTGGGTTCATCTTCTTCTTTCCCGTCACATCAATCCTAGGCTATCGTTATTATCAACGAGACACCAAACGAAAGGGGAAGAGGGGGCCAACGACGACTCTTTGAGCAACGAGACACAAACCATCCCGCCTCAGGAAAATGGGTGGCCCTGAAAAGGGCCTAGTTAGTTTTGGGGGTCGATTTGGGAGACAAGCAGACGCGCGCAGGTTTACTTGCTGCTGGGTGTACTTGGTCACCGCCTTGGTGCCCTCACTGACGGCGTGCTTGGCCAGCTCACCTGGCAGCAGCAAGCGGCACAGCCGTTTGAATCTCGCGCGGCTGGTGATGGTAGAGCGCTTGTTGTTGTAGTGGGGCCAGTCTGGAAGCTTTCGGCAGCGATTCTCTCAAAGATGTCGTTGACGAAGCTGTTTCATGATAGACATGGCTTTGCTGCTGATACCAGTGTCTGGGTGCACCTGCTTCAGCATCACCTTGTAGATGTAGATGGCATAGCTTTCCTTCCTTTTCCTCTCTTTGCGCTTCTTGTCCCCGGTGCGAACGGCCGCTTGGCCTTGCCGCCTTCTTGGCGCCTTTCGAGCTCACTTTCGGTGGCATGCTTTGACTACAGTCGTTTTGCTCTCTGTCGAGAAATGCCGCCCGCCGCCGCCGACCCCCCTGCTGGAATTTTATAGTGGCTGAGTTCGACTCGCTCGGCGGCTGCTGCGCGCCTCACGGCGTGAACGCCGTTGGTTTTCCTGTCGCACAAGGCAGGGCCGTCAGCGAGGCTCTATTCACATGCGCGCCGTCCGTAACCGTCCCACACTCGCTTGCTGAAAGCGCCCAACACACTTTGCTACGTAGAACACGTTCTGTACCCGTCGTCATCGTCGTCATCATGTCTGGTTCGCGGCAAAGGAGGAAAAGTCAAGGGAAAGAGCAAGTCCCGTTCTTCCCTGAGCCGGACTTCTTCAGTTCCCCGTGGGTCGTATCCATCGTCTCCCTGCGCAAGGGCAACTATGCCGAGCGTGTAGGTGCCGGAGCTCCCGTCTACCTGGCCGCTGTGTGCTCGAGTATCTGGCCGCCGAAGTGCTGGAGCTGGCAGGAAAAACGCTGCACGCGACAACAAAAAGACCAGGATCATCATCCCCCGTCACCTGCAGTTTGCCATCCGTAAACGACGAGGAGCTGAACAAACTCCTGTCAGGCGTCACCATCGCACAGGGTGGTGTGCTGCCCAACATCCAGGCGGTGCTCCTGCCCAAGAAGTCGCAGACCAAGGCCCCAGGTGGCAAGGCTTAGCAGCAGCCTGTCTTCCTTGCTCCACACCGGCTTCCATTTTTCAATTTCAGGTCCTTTTTCAGGACCACCTCCCTTTTTCCTCAGTGGGCTGGAACAGTTCTGTTGCTCAAGAGTTTCGCACTTGACAGGCTGCGTCATCCTACTACACAAACAAAAACGTACGCACACCACACACACACTGACTGACTGGAACCATTTACTGTCAGATTAACATTGTTGTACTGACATTAAAAAAACAAACAAACAAAAAACGTAATAAATTAAAGAGAAACGACAACGATACAAATACCATCTCGATGACATAAAAATCTTAAAGGAAAATGAACAGGGAGACGTTTTACATTTATAAGTAAAATGAGAACACACACACACACACACACACACACCACACACACACACACACACACACACACACACATCACATCGATACCAAGTTCTTTCCTCTTGACCAAACTAAAACACAAGAACAATTCAACAACACAGAAAAAAAAATCTTCAACGTTTTGGCTCATCTTTCAGGACTTGTGACATAAAACAAAAGACAAATAAATACATATATGCGATAACGTATGAAAACATATACGTAATCGGGACGAATATGAACACACAGACACACATACATACACACAAACACGCGACAGACCACGCGCAGACAAGTGTGTGTTGCGCGCGCGCGCACACACACACACACACACACACACACACACACACACACACACACACACACACACACACACACACACACACACACACCGATACCAGTTCCTTCTTCTTGACCAAACTAAAACACAAGAACCACCACTACAACAGGCTGTCGCCAGTCACAACAAAAACAATTCAACAACAAACAAAACAATATCTTCAACGTTTCGCTCATCTTCAGGACTTGTGACATAATACGAAAGACAAATAAATACGTATAGGCGATGACGTATGAAAACATATACGTAAATCGGACGAATATGAACACACAGACACACACATACATACACACAAAAGACGGGAGAGACCGACGCGCACACACACACACACACACACACACACACACACACACACACACACACACACACACCACACACACCACACACCCACACACACACACACACACACACACACACACACACACACAAGCAAGCGCGCGCACCTTTAAAGACGTATTTATCCGTTTAGGTATATGTTTTGATATGCTATTGCTTATATGTTTCATTGAAGATTTTTGTTGTGTTTTCTTCTTTGTTTGTTTGTTTTGTTGTTCGTTTTCCGTTTTCCTACTCAATCGTACCAAAGCACGACAGAGAAGATAAATGATTGGCCGTAGATCAGTACACAGAACTAAAGATTTTCCTTTAGATCAAAGTGAAACAACAACAACAACAACCAGCACAACGGGCTGGCGCCAGTCAAGAAATCTTGATCGAACAGTTCCATGCAAACATGTCCTCTCTCACATATCGACGTTGATTATCTGTGCGTGTTTTGGGATAGGGTGAGGGGGTGGATGGGTGGGTGGATGGCAGAGGAGGGGGAGGGAGGAGAAACGAAGGGGGGGGGGGGGAGGGTAACAGACACCAGTTTTGTTAACAGAGGATCAGAACAACACCAGAACGTCAAGTGATCAGTGTATGCATTATGTTAGAGGAGAGAAGGTTCAGGGAGGGCCGAGATAGAGGGGGTGGTGGGGTGGGGGTTAGCAAACAACATTAACACAAAAATAACATGTCAAACTGTGTGCAAATGAACGCTGATTCTCATACTAAATACGTGACATGAATGACCATGACATGACATGTCCTGTGACAATGCTACTTATAGATCTGTTGTACAGTGTCACACGATACGACTGCTCCACTTTCTTAATTGCTTTTGCTTTTTTTTTTTTTTTTTTTTTCTTGACAGATGGAGTGGTGGGTGGGGGTTTAGGGTGGATGATATTATACCTACCCTACATACTAACATTGATCTAAGAAGAGAGAGAGAGAGAGAGAGAGAGAGAGAGAGATAGAGAGTAGAGAGATGAGAGAGAGAGAGAGAGAGAGAAATAAGGGAGAACGATCACGGATTTTGTGTTTCCTCGCTCGCATGCGTGCGTTATCTCGCAGTTGTTGCCCCCACCAATGTATGTGGTCGTGTGTGTCGTGTGTGTGTGTGTGTGGTGTGTGTGTGTGTGTGTGTGTGTGTGTGTGGTGTGTGTGTGTGTGTACGCGCGCGCCCGGTTCGCGCGCGCGCGGGGCGCGTCGGGCACGCGAGCGCCCGCTTGTGCGTATGCGTGTATGCTTCCAGATCATCAGTTTGTTGTTGGTGTTGTTGTTGTTGTTGCTGTTGTTGCTTTAAATCAGTTTACCCTGTTCCGTGTCGACCCCACCTTTTCATCCCGTGTCTGTCCTGTGTTGATAATTTTCATCCTCTGAGGTTGTCCCATGTCGAAGAAACTGTGTAGCCTGGTGTCGTTCTCGTGTGTATCAAAACTTTTCAGCCCATGTGTTTAGTGTTTTGTTGGCAGTGCCAACAAGTCGGTTAACACTGCTGTGTCTGTTTTACCACTGTTCACAAGCCCACCAATGTGTGTGTGTGTGTGTGTGTGTGTGTGTGTGTGTGTGTGTGTGTGTGTGTGTGTGTGTGTTTGTGTGTGTGTGTGTGTGTGTGTGTGTGTGTGTGTGAATATTCTTGAACGACGTCGTTTGATTCACACAGCAGCACACTTACATCATCCGTTTGATGGAACACATCCTTCCGAAATACTTTTTGTCTATAGCTTGCTCCAGACTTGTGTCGATGTCCGACTGGTGGATTTCTGGGCCACTGCTGTTGCACTCCGACGGATCGGGGTGCGAGCACCGAAGTGTATCCTGAATGGGCGTGGATGTGTATGTGCGTGCGCGTATGTGTGCGTGTATGCGTGTGTTTATGAGAGTGAATGCATGTGTGTACGAGTGCTCGAGTATGAGTTTGTGTGTGTGTGTGTGTGTGTGTGTGTGTTGTGTGTGTGTGTGTGTGTGTGTGTGTGTGTTGTGTGTGTGTGTGTGTGTGTGTGTGTGTGTGGTGTGCGTGCGTGCGTGCTAACGCACGCGCACACGTTCGTGTGCGTGTGTGCACACCAACATCTGTTACACATCACGAAACTGTGAAGAGCTCCCACTTCATTTTGTTTGTTGTTGTTGCTGTTGTTGTTTTAAATCAGTTTACCCTGTCCCGTGTCGACACCTTTTCATCCCGTGTCTGTCCTGTGTTTGATACTGTTGTTCAACCTGAGTCTGTCCCATGTTGAAGACTAATGTGTGTAGCCCTGGTGTCAGTCTCGTGTGTACCCAGAACCGTTCAGCCAATGTGTTCAGTGTCTACTGTCAGTGCCAACAAGTTGGTTTACCCTGCTGTGTCTGTGTACCACTTTTCACAAGCCCACCAATGTGTGTGTGTGTGTGTGTGTGTGTGTGTGTGTGTGTGTGTGTGTGTGTGTGTGTGTGTGTGTGTGTGTGTGTGTGTGTGTGCCGCGCGCGTGCGTGCGTGGGTGTGCGTGCGTACGTACGTACGTATGTATGTACGTGTGCGCGCGTACGCGCGCGTGCGCTCGCGCAGATGTGTATACCACAATGTCAACATCAGGAAACTATGAACAGCTCCCAGATCAGTTTGTTGTTTTGTTTTTGTTGTAGTTGTTTGTTGATGTTGTTTGAAATCAGTTTACCCTGTCCCGTGTCGATACGTTTTTCATCCCCCGTGTCTGGCCAGTGTTGATACTGTTTAGCCTGAGTCTGTGTAGCCTGGTGTCGGTCTCGTGTGTACCAACACCTTTCAGCCATGTGTTTTCAGTGTCTTGTGTCAGTTATTTCCCTTTTCTTCCGATCGCG
>JADBJO010021796.1:17500-20000 GCA_016801955.1 Conus betulinus
CCTCCCTCCTGGCGGCGGCTGCTGCTGCTGCTGCTGCTGCTGCTGACCGCCGCCGCCAATCTTGTGTCCAATCCTCAGCCCACCCCCACCACCGGTCCCATCTGTTCTGCTCTGAATCTAGCCTGTTCCCTGATCTACACACCTGCCTGCCGGCCTGCCTGCCTGCCTGCCGCTGAATCAAGGCTCGCCTCCAGCTTATTATTCTGCTCCCTGCGCCAGTCACACCATCACCACATCAGTCTGTCTGCCCGTGTGTGTTCAACTCAACCACGTAGTTTCTGCAAGCTCCACACTCCCCCCACCCTTCACGATCTAGCAGCCTACACGCTGTGTCTTTCTTTATAAGCTTAAGTGGAAGGTGGCCTCTGATACTTGTTCGGTAGTCTAGTTGTTAGCGTGTCCACCTGTCAAACGGGAGACCAGGGTTCGTTTTCCCTGATCTGCATTTTTTTTTGTTGTTTTTTTTTTTTTTTTTTTGCTTTTTTTTTTTTTGGGGTGTGTGTGTGTGTGTGTTATTCTTTTTCTCTGACATCCACAATTTCTACTACCAAAAGGGGAGAAAGTCCTATAGTGACTGATTTCTATATATATATTTTTTTCTTGTTGTTGTTGTTTGTTTGTTTTTGTTTTGTTTTTTTTTTGTTTTGTTTTAATTTTATTTACCTATTTATTTTTTCATGCCATCACCACATCAGTCAGTCTGTCTGTGTTCACTCAACAACGTAGCTCTGCACGCACGCACCTCTCCCACCCTCCCCCATCTAGCAGCCTAGACGCTGTGTCTTTTCTTTCTTTCTGCCACCACATTTTCAAACCACTTTTGCCAACACAGACTGCTGCAAAACAACAACAACAACAACAACAACACACACCACATCACATCACCACCACCAACTCCAATAGAAAACCCGAAGAAAACAACATCAACATGAAAAATACATGTCAAACTGTGTGCAAATGAACGCTGATCTTCAGACCAAATACCTAACATGACATGGCATGACATGACATGCCTTGTGACAATGCAAAATATAGATCTGTCGTAGGGCACGACTGCTCCACTGTCTTGTTTGCTGCTTTTTTTTTTTTTTTTTTTTTTTTTTTTGTCTCTCCTTATCTCTCTCTTTGCTTTTTTCTTGGTGGATTGTGTGGGTTTCATCTTCTTCCCGTCACATCATCCTAGGCTATCGTTATTATCAACGAGACACCAAACGAAAGGGGGAAGAGGGGGGCCAACGACGACTCTTTGAGCAACGAGACACAAACCATCCCGCTCAGGAAAATGGGTGGCCCTGAAAAGGGCCTAGTTAGTTTTGGGGGTCGATTTGGGAGACAAGCAGACGCGCGCGCAGGTTTACTTGCTGCTGGTGTACTTGGTCACCGCCTTGGTGCCCTCACTGACGGCGTGCTTGGCCAGCTCACCTGGCAGCAGCAAGCGCACAGCCGTTTGAATCTCGCGGCTGGTGATGGTAGAGCGCTTGTTGTAGTGGGCCAGTCTGGAAGCTTCGGCAGCGATTCTCTCAAAGATGTCGTTGACGAAGCTGTTCATGATAGACATGGCTTTGCTGCTGATACCAGTGTCTGGGTGCACCTGCTTCAGCACCTTGTAGATGTAGATGGCATAGCTTTTCCTTCCTTTTCCTCTTGCGCTTCTTGTCCCCGGTGCGGACGGGCCTTGGCCTTGCCGGCCTTCTTGGCGCCTTTCGAGCTCACTTTCGGTGGCATGCTTTGACTACAGTCGTTTTTGCTCTGTCGAGAAATGCCGCCGCCGCCGACCCCGGCTGGGAATTTATAGTGGCTGAGTTCGCTCGGCGGCTGCGCGCCTCACGGCGTGAACGCCGTTGGTTTTTCCTGTCGCACAAGGCAGGGCCGTCAGCGAGGCTCTATTTCACATGCGCGTCCGTAACCGGCCCACACACTCGCTTGCTGAAAGCGCCCAACACATTTTGCTACGTAGAACACGTTCTGTACCCGTCGTCATCGTCATCATGTTCTGGTCGCGGCAAAGGAGGAAAAGTCAAGGGAAAGAGCAAGTCCCGTTCTTCCCGAGCCGGACTTCAGTTCCCCGTGGGTCGTATCCATCGTCTCCTGCGCAAGGGCAAACTATGCCGAGCGTGTAGGTGCCGGAGCTCCCGTCTACCTGGCCGCTGTGCTCGAGTATCTGGCCGCCGAAGTGCTGGAGCTGGCAGGAAACGCTGCACGCGACAACAAAAAGACCAGGATCATCCCCCGTCACCTGCAGTTGGCCATCCGTAACGACGAGGAGCTGAACAAACTCCTGTCAGGCGTCACCATCGCACAGGGTGGTGTGTGCTGCCCAACATCCAGGCGGTGCTCCTGCCCAAGAAGTCGCAGACCAAGGCCCCAGGTGGCAAGGCTTAAGCAGCCTGTCTTCCTTGCTCCACACCGGCTTCCATTTTCAATTTCAGGTCCTTTTCAGGACCACCTCCCTTTTCCTCAGTGGGCTGGAACAGTTCTGTTGCTCAAGAGTTTCGCACTT
>JADBJO010021796.1:22500-25000 GCA_016801955.1 Conus betulinus
TTTCAGCCCATGTGTGTTTAGTGTTTTGTGGCAGTGCCAACAAGTCGGTTTAACACTGCTGTGTCTGTTTACCACTGTTCACAAAAGCCCACCCATGTGTGTGTGTGTGTGTGTGTGTGTGTGTGTGTGTGTGTGTGTGTGTGTGTGTGTGTGTGTGTGTGTGTGTGTGTGTGTGTGTGTGTGTGTGTGTGTGTGTGTGTGTGTGTGAATATTCTTGAACGACGTCGTTTGATTCACACAGCAGCACACTTACATCATCATCCGTTTTGATGGAACACATCCTTCCGAAATACTTTTTGTCTATAGCTTGCTCCAGACTTGTGTCGATGTCCGACAGGTGGATTTCTGGGCCACTGCTGTGTTGCACTCCGACGGGATCGGGGTGCGAGCACCGAAGTGTATCCTGAATGGGCGTGGATGTGTATGTGCGTGCGCGTATGTGTGCGTGTATGCGTGTGTTTTTATGAGAGTGAATGCATGTGTGTACGAGTGCTCGAGTATGAGTTTGTGTGTGTGTGTGTGTGTGTGTGTGTGTGTGTGTGTGTGTGTGTGTGTGTGTGTGTGTGTGTGTGTGTGTGTGTGTGTGTGTGTGTGTGTGTGTGTGCGTGCGTGCGTGCGTGCGTGCGTGCACGCGCGCACACGTTCGTGTGCGTGTGTGTGCACACCAACATCTGTTAACATCACGAAACTGTGAAGAGCTCCCACTTCAGTTTTTGTTGTTGTTGCTGTTGTTGTTTTTAAAAAATCAGTTTACCCTGTCCCCCGTGTCGACACCTTTTTTCATCCCATCCCGTGTCTGTCCTGTGTTGATACTGTTCAACCTGAGTCTGTCCCATGTTTGAAGACTAATGTGTAGCCTGGTGTCAGTCTCGTGTGTACAGACCGTTCAGCCAATGTGTTCAGTGTCTACTGTCAGTGCCCAACAAGTCGGTTTTTACCCCCTGCTGTGTCTGTGTACCACTTTTTTCACAAGCCCACCAATGTGTGTGTGTGTGTGTGTGTGTGTGTGTGTGTGTGTGTGTGTGTGTGTGTGTGTGTGTGTGTGTGTGTGTGTGTGTGTGCCCCGCGCGCGCGTGCGCGTGCGTGTGTGCGTACGTACGTACGTATGTATGTACGTGCGCGCGTACGCGCGCGCGCGCGTGCGCTCGCGCAGATGTGTATACCACAAATGTCAACATCAGGAAACTATGAACAGCTCCCAGATCAGTTTGTTGTTTTTTGTTGTAGTTGTTGTTGTTGTTGATGTTGTTTGAAATCAGTTTACCCTGTCCCGTGTCGATACGTTTTCATCCCGTGTCTGGCCAGTGTTGATACTGTTTAGCCTGAGTCTGTGTAGCCCTGGTGTCGGTCTCTCGTGTGTACCAACACCTTTCAGCCATGTGTGTTCAGTGTCTTGTGTCAGTTATTTCCCTTTTCTTCCTTCTTTCGTTTCGATCGACCAGCTCTCGTTTCGACCGCTCTTTCGCCGCCGGCTCTCTCTGTCTGTCCTCTCCGTCTCTTGGGATTGTGCAGAGTTGTAGGTTTTTATTTGTTTAAAAAAAAAAAAAAATAAAAAGATAGCCCCCCCCAACCGCCGGTCGATCTGCTGTGCTCTGTTCTGAAGCTAGCCTGTCTGCTTATCTACATCATCTGCCGTCCAGCCTGCCGCTGGATCAAGGCTCGCATCGAGTTTATTGTTTCTGTTTCCCGCGTCATGCATACCATCACCACATTAGTCTGTCTGTGTGTTCAACTGAACAACGTAGTTTTCTGCATGCAGTCTCGGACCTTCCCTCATCTGGCAGCTTATCCGCTGTGTTTTTTCTTTATAAACTTACGTAGAGGGAAATTTGCGAGAGCTTTGCGGTGGTGCAATGGTTAGTGTTGTGTTTCCGCCTGTCACGCGGGCGACCGAGGTTCATATCCTATCCCGGTAAGGGTTTTTTTTTTTTTTTTTTTTTTTTTTTTTTTTTTTTTTTTTTTTTTTTTTTTCTTTTTGTCTTACACACAAAATGCTCTTTCGCCGTGTGTGTGTGTGTGTGTGTGTGTGTGTGGTGTGTGTGTGTGTGTGTGTGTGTGTGCGCGTTTCTCTCTCTCTCTCTCTCTCTCTCATTAGATAGAGGAGATTTTTTTTTTTTTTTTTTTTATTTGGTGCTTAAAAAAAAAAAAAAAGAAGAAGTAAAAAAAAAAAAAAAAAAAGTGTTTTTTCATCTGTACAGCCAGACAAGAGAAAGTCAGCGAGGAGCGCCCCAGGTTGGCCTTGCACTGAACAAGCAGGGTCGAGGCCACGGGCTGCCGCCAGTGCTTCCCCTCCATTGGACGGGCCACGGCTGCGTTTTGATTGGAGAAGCGCAGCGAGTGAAAAAATTTTTCGTTGATGGTCGGTAGCGCCTAATATAAGCGGCGGTCAAGGTCGGGAGGTTTTCATAGTTCAGTCTTCAGTTGACGAGTGAACAGCAGCAGCATGTCTGGACGAGGGCAAGGCGGTAAAGGTTTTGGGGAAGGGCGGCGCCAAGCGTCA
>JADBJO010021797.1:0-2500 GCA_016801955.1 Conus betulinus
ACCGACTGGATCAAGATGAATTCTGACCAAAGTTTACCTTTATTGGACATACGCACACTGAATTTTATCAATAACGGTGTAAATTTAGAAAATGACGGTTTTTTAACAGTCAATGTTAAGTTTTGGTTCGGCGTGCTCGTAGGAAAAGGCTGCTTTTAGCCACGCAATGTTCTTCACAGCATTAGCATTGGCTCGTGATCTCCTGTTTGCTTGCTGCTTTGCTTGCGTCTCATGTGGTTCTTCCCGGACACGCTGAGATGCAGTCCGGACATGGTCTGCTTCCCGTCTCTGCTTCCTTTCCTCTAGATCTTCCCTACCACGTCGAGATGCGTCTCTCGCTCGATTTTCCGACTGCACTCACTGTTCCCATTTCCATTCTTCTGATTGCCCTTAACTTTGTAGGAATAGACTTTGAGAAGGAGTAGTTTATTTAGGTTTTGCTTGAGTTAATCAACGAGTCTGTGTCTAATGTAAAAATAGTGTATCAGGCTTTCACGGTACAATCATTTTCCTGGCCCCTCTCATTCTTCCCTTTTCATCCCCCTACCCTGTCCCATCCATGTTGCAAAATTACTTACCGTTACTGGACATACGCGTACCGAATTTTATCAATAACGGTGTAAATTTAGAAAATAACGGTTTTAACTCTCAATGTTAAGTTTTGGTTCATAAAATTTCCATAACATGGTTCAGCGCTTAAAACTGTACGTGCATACGGAATGTTATCATGAACGTTGTAAATTTCCAAATTTAGAAAATAACGGTTTTTTTAACGGTCAATGTTAACTTTCGGATCTTAAAAAAATTGTATATCATTGTTTAGCGTTTGAAACGGCACATGTATATCGATTTCTTCAAGAATACTCTAAATTTATAAAATAAACGTTTTTTAATGGTCAATTTTAAATTTCGGTTCGTAAAAGTTGTATATCATTTTTTGGCGTTTCAGACTGCACATGTATACCGAATTTTATCAACAACAGCCTAAATTTTGAAAAGAACGGGTTTTTAACGGTCAAATTTAATAGTCATAATGACTATCTAATGACCCTATGTTACCTGCTTGATGTTCCTGTAGGCTTAAGTTAAGTTTGGCGGCGATCCGATGACTCTCGTGGCCGCCAACCTCAGAAGATCGGGTTTTAAACAGCTTTTTTATAGGGTTTTGTGTTTTTAAACGGATTTAACTGTTAAAAATAACGTTTTTTTAACTGCCAAATAACGGTTCTAATTTTCGAGAAGTAGTCCTGTACCTACCTGTGCAATGTCACAACGGCTATTTGAAGAAAAGCAGAGGAAAAAGATGTCTTTGAAACCCGTTATAACGGCTTTTAAACGGTTTTTTAACGTTTTTTTTTTTTTTCTTTTTATTTTTTAGATTAGCCCCAAACTATCCTCGGGTCACAACAGACGTACCTGCCAAATTTCATTACAATCGGTTGACCCGATTTTTGAGTCTATGGCGTACACACACGCAGACAGAATTTGCCATTTGTATATTAGATGAAGCAGAATAATCTAGTGATTGTTCTATCGTTCAATGTACCAAGTGTTGTATGAAACAATAGCCAACCAACGAGTGGACGGCGGAATGATTTTATAAGGGATGAGCTCATTAAGAGCAAGAAGGAGATAGACAGGCAAGACGAGGAGAAGATTGCGGTTGAAGAAACAGCGTGTTTGAAGAGCAAAGAAGTCACCACCCGTGCGAGAGCAAGTTCTGGAAGAGGTCACCCAGTACTTGAACGCCAAGACACAAAGGGGGCGAGATCCTGTGAGCTAGTGACGGGGTATCAGATCGTTCACAACAACAACCGTCATTGGATCGTCGCCAGTGTTTGGCAAACAAGGGTTGAACTGAGGTAGATGCGCTCATTTATTTCATATAATACTTCGATCATATTTTGATTCAAGTTTTAACTAATCAACCACACTATCAAATCCGTTTGTGCAAGCCGTATTGTTACGCCGTGTCTATCTATAACATAACATACGATTCAAGATCTATTCCGAGCTCCGATCTATCTTTATTCACTTATGGTCTATTTTTAACATCATCGCACAATGATCGATTCACTGCCGGGGGTAGACTAGATGGTTGACATCCTCATCTATCGATCAGCCCATCAGCACCTTATCATCATGTGTTGTATTGATCATGCATTATTTTCAGCCACCTTCATATCCCGTGCAGATCCACTTCACCTAGCAATATCATGAATGATGGGCAATGTTACGTTGAAGCCATTATACCCGCCGTATCCCTTGACTGTAGCTAAATAAAAAATTCACAACAATATTGATCAATAAGTGAAGGAATGAAATGTAATAGTAACGAGTTATGGCACAACGTATTCAATGGTAGAGAATTGTTGTAAAGATTTATTTATTTTTGAGAAGAATGAATGCAGCAGACAGCGTGAAGGATGACTATGTTCCATACAGGCGGAGCAGGAAGCAGAAAAAAAAAATAGAGTATTTATGGATCACTAAGTAATGG
>JADBJO010021797.1:10000-17500 GCA_016801955.1 Conus betulinus
CCAGAATATCTAATATACAAATGGCAAAAATTCTGTCTGCGTGTGTGTACGCTATAGACTCAAAAACGGCGCAACCGATTGTAATGAAATTTGGCAGGTACGTCTGTTGTGACCCGGGGTCTAAAAAAAATAAAAACGTTTTAAAAACCGTTAAAAAGCTGTTATAACGGTTTCAAAGACATCTGTTTCCTCTGCTTTTCATCAAATAGCCGTTGTGACATTGCACAGGTACAGGACTACTTCTCGAAAATTAAAACCGTTATTTGGCAGTTGAAAACGTTATTTATAACGGTTGAAAACCGTTAAAAAACACCAAACCCTATAAAAACGGTTTTTTAAAACCGGATCTTCTGAGGTTGGCGGCCACGAGAGTCATCGGATCGCTGCCAAACTTGACTTAAGCCTACAGGAACATCCAGCGGGTAACATAGGGTCACTAGATAGCCATTATGACTATTAAATTTGACCGTTAAAAACCGTTCTTTTCAAAATTTAGGCTGTTGTTGATAAAATTCGGTATACATGTGCAGTTTTAAACGCCAAAAAATGAGATACAACTTTTACGAGCCAAAATTTAAAACTGACCGTTAAAAAAACGTTATACTATAAATTTAGAGTATTCTTGAAGAAATTCGATATACATGTGCAGTTTCAAACGCCAAACAATGATATACAATTTTTAAGATCCGAAAGTTAACATTTGACCGTTAAAAACATTGTTCAGCGCTTAAAACTGTCGTCGTCGACGTCATCATCATCATCATTATCATTATTATATCATCATCATCGTCCTCATCGTTAGTAGTAGTAGTAGTAGTAGTAGTAGTAGTGTCATCGTCGTCGTCGTCATCGTCGTCGTCATCATTGACATCCCCCTCCTCCTCCTCCTCCTCCGTCATCATTAAGTATGGTGCTGGTGGTGATGGCTGTGGCGGTGGCAGGAATAGTGGTAGTAGTGAAATTGCTATTGTATCAGCATCATCATCATCATCATCATCACCATCATCATCATCATCATCATCATCACAATCATCTTTATTTTATTATTGTTGTTGTTATTTTTTCTTAATATATATATATATATATATATATATATATATATATATATATATATATATATATATATATATAGTAGTAGTAGTAGTAAAGGAAGAATTTGAAGACAACCGCCGCAACCACATGACTACTGCAAGAGAAAAAACGCAAGGCCTTGGTGTCCTCCCTTCCCACATTAGCCACGTTCAATTGCCCCTACTGCCCACGGGTGTGTGCCTCGAGAATCGGTCTCTCCAGCCACACTCGTGCCCATGGGAGAAGGTCATCTGCACAGTGACATTATCGAAATCGATAGTCTACCGCAGTAATAGTAGTAGTAGTAGTATGTTGTTGTTGTTGTTGCTGCTGCTGTTGTTGTTTTGTTATAATCGTCATCATCATCATCATCATCATCATCATCATCATCATCATCATCATCATCATCATCCTCATCTTCCTCCCCCCCCCCCCCCTCGTCCTCCTCCTCCTCCTCAGTAGTATTTTTGTCGTGTTGTTGTTGCTGCTGTTGTTGTTGTTGTTGTTGTTGTTGTTGTTTTCCTTCTCCTAGTGGTGGTGGTGGTAGTGGTCGTGGTGGTGATAACGGTGGTGGTAGTGGCATTGCTATTATATTGTATCTTCATGATCATCATCATCATCATTAGTGTTATTGTTGTTGTTCTTTCGTCTTCTTCTTCTTCTGGTGGTAGTGGTAGTGGTGGTGGGTACGGTGGGAGTAGTGGCATTGCTATTACATCATCATCATCATCATCATCATCATCATCATCATCATCATCATCATCATCATCATCATCGCCATCATCATCATCATTGTAAGCATCATCATCTTCATCATTACCATCATCTTCTCTATTCTTCTTATTATTGCTATTATTATAATTACCGTTGTAATTATCATTATTAATATTATCCATTGTTATTATTATTGTTGCTGCAGTTGTTGTTTTTTGTTGTTGTTATTTTCATCATCATCATCATCATCATCATCATCATCATCATCATCATCATCATCATCATCATCATCATTATCATCATCATCATCATCATCATCAGTAGTGTTGTCGTTGTTGTTGTCGTTCTTCTTCTTCCAATGGTAACTGCTGCTCTTGATGCTGTGTACAATGTAGGAAAATCAGCGAGAACACGAAAAGGGCAGTCCTAGATATCTGTTTTAAAAACAACATCACGAATAAATTACAGCCGCCATGGCAGACGGCTCCAAGAGGCACTGCACAGTTTAGGGCACAGTACACACAGACCAGATGTTGCTGTGGGCAGGGGATGCACTGCTGAATCAACGGCCAGAGGCAGATGCTCCGAACACTGGACTGGACTACAACACTCGTCATTCTGTCTCGGGGGATCATCAGAACTCCGTCCAAAGTGAGAGGCTGGCAGCTTCGCTGATGGGCACAGACTGTGAGTAAATTAAAAATACTGCCCTCTGATTTTCGTCAGTATCTGTCCTCTTCCCTGACCAGGAGAGCAGGCAGGTCAATTCAAAAAAAAAAAAAAAAGAAAAAAAAAGAGAAAAATTACAAAGAAATTTGCAAGTGATATATAATGTAGATAATAACACAGATGGTAATGCGTCTAAGAAATACCATGTGTGGAATCATATACTTCTGCAGCCGGGTATGTGTCCCGTGTGTTTTAACATATGTGAAAGTGCTGCTGTGCATGGAGAAGAGAGAGAGAGAGAGAGAGAGAGAGAGAGAGAGAGAGATTTTCTCCAGCCTCCCCCCCCCCCCCCCTCTACATTAAACAAAAAAGCAAAACAAAAAACAAAAGCCATCGCTATTCTTATTCACTCTATCAGTCTTGACATTTTTGCCTGTACAGGACGGTCTGCTCAACATCCTCCCCCCTCCCCCCCTCCCTCCTCCTCCCCCCCCCCCCCTCCCACCGCGCGCCGAGAAAAGAAAGGAAATTGTAGAATCCTGTTCAAGGCAAATCAGAATGGCATTAGCAGAGTCAGCCTAGAAACGATCTTTTAATTGTTGATGATATTAAGAATCTCAGATAACACCACAGAAAAACGCTTAAGTTTTAAATCGTTGATGAAATTAAGAATCTCAGATAACATCACAGCAAATGCTAAAGTTTTAAATTGTTGATAATGTTAAGAATCTCAGATAGCATCACAGTAAATGCTAAAGTTTTAAAATGTTGATAATATTAAGAATCTCAGACAACATCACAGTACATGTTTAGGTTTTAAAATAAAGAAATCGTGAATCAAACACTATTAAACACATATCAACTCCGGTAAAACGGTAGTTTATATACCGACTTTGGCTGAAATGAAAGGACCTTGAACAGACTTCTGGTTCAAATCTGTCAATGGTACCCAGCAAAAACAGATCGATACCTTCCTCTTCACAGAGGTTGAGGTGGCATAAAACGCATTGCTCATACCAAATATTGATAAAACAAACAAAACAAACAAACAAACAAACGACGAGAGCACATCGGACAAAACACTCCTTGAGGCATTCGCTATATTCTTTGTCCCAAGAAAGAGATGTCATTCTCGATCGGGGCATGCTCGGCAGAACAAAAAGAGAAAAATCCCTCAGCTCAGGTCATCCAGGACTGACACGTTAGCAGAAGAATGCAATTTGGAACATTATGAATTATGTTACAAACAGTTTTTTTTTAATCAAATTTGCTTTTAAAGAAAAAAAAAGGGTGGGGGGATATAGGATAACCTTTTGGAAAAGCACCCTTGTCCATTGGCTCTATTTGGGACTAGTAGTGAACAGTTGTCTGGCTCCTCGGGAGAGCGCTGCTTGTATAGTTCATCAGATGCACACATCGTTTTCAAGGTAATTTCAGGTGAGTTCAAAAGTATTTAATACAATCAATCTTCACTTCCACGGGTTATGACAAACGATGTCGCTTTGAAATAAAGGAATCGCTCTACATCACGAATTAAAACATATCTGCAGAAACTTTGTGATACTGTAGAGAAAATGATCAGTAAGGCAAAAATTCAGGATAAGCCATTAATCCAAATGCATACCCTGGCTTTGGCCCAGTGTTTAGTGCTTTACCCTGGATCGCACTTTATCGTAACATCAATGGTGAAAATCGCTTTTTTGTTCATTTGTGTCTTTCCTCTCTGTTGATTGTCTATCTATTTCTACATTTGTTTGTTTTTGCATGTTCCTTCCAAGGGAAAAACAAACTAACCAACGCCAGCGATATTTATATTCCATGTGGGGAAGATAATCACTTCAAACAAAGGACCTGACACGCACAATGTCAAACCATACATTCTTTAATATCAATCAATCTTGATCGGATTTTGTGTTTCTTTTAACTATAGTTTGAAGTAAGCACTCTGACTCAAAATATCGTTCATGTTTGTTTTGTGCTTACTGACGACATGTCTGTCGTTTTGTGTCCGGGGCTTGTTTTGTCAAACTTAATTTCCTGCCAAACAGCAGCCAAAAGTTTCCCTGTAATGAGACCCCATGGCATAATATACAAAGATATTCAGTGTTGCATTGAAAAACGCAAAGGTATCCCCGATCCATAGAACAGTTAAGAACAAATTGTGATAGCGCCCTCCAGACCTCATTTCTGGAATGAAGTGCCTGGTAAGGTGGTTGAGAGCATCAGGGGAGAAACAGACGATGAACAAGATGGAGTTCACCACCAGCATCTTGGTCAGGGCCAGCTCACTGGTGGACATTGACGAGAAAGCTTCCGATCTCCACGTCACGATCTGACGTAATTTCACAATCGTCAGTATTGTCGTTGTCGTCACCACTATCAACACCGCCCCAGGAAGACCACCGCCAAATATAACAGAGTCCAGATAGTCAATGAACTGTTTGTGAGCCTTGTAAAATTTACCTTCCACAAACGTCGTCACTACTTCTTCAGTAGTGGGATCATAGATACATTTGACACGATATCGGAAAACAACAATGAAAAACAGACCCAGCACGACAATGTAAACCACGATGATAATGGCTGCCATTGTACGTGTACGTAACAGGTGTTGGAATTTGAGTGGGTTATAAACGCAAAGGCACCTCTCTGTTGCAATAATGGCAGAGATAATGCCAGAAACATACCCACAAGCAGCAAAACCATTGACGTTGTAGTTGTTTACAAAAATGGTCAGCGGACCATATTTCTCGTTTGTAGTGAATTGTGTATGTAGTCGCTCACCCAAACCAAACATGAAGTAAATCAAAAACAGCAGGTCGCTCAAAGACAAAGCAAACAGACACAGGTTTACACGATCTTTCAGACCCTGTTTTGTGAAACACCGCCATGTTGATGACGTTGGCTGGACCACCAATCAGAAACAGTAATCCTAATGTATTAAACTCGATCTTACGAGCAACTTCCTCCACTTGTTCACTGACGATGTTATCAGGATTGTCCCAAGGCAAGTACTCCATCTCACTGTACACCACTTTAATGCAGTCCTTCCTAAGGAGGCTTTTCGAGAAGCATTCTGCAGGTGTTCTGATAAACTAGTCCAGGTGGTCTCATCGTTGGTAACCGCTAATGTCGGAAAGGAAACCTCTGACATTGCTTCAACAACGGCTGGTTGTATAGGTCTACAACTGTTTACAGATGGACAATGCTACAGTTTGATTGCTCGCGTTCTTTAGTTACCAGTGCATGTCCTGTAGCGAATCAGTACGTATAGCAAAATGAGGGAATGGGGATTATGAGAACAGGATGAGATGGATCTTTATAGCGTTCATGCTGGCAAAGATGGAATCTGCGCGCCGTTACGAGAGAGAGAGAGAGAGAGAGAGAGAGAGAGAGAGAGAGAGGGGGGGGGGGGGGGTAAAGTGAGAAGGCGGGGTGGATCGGATGCGTGACTTAAAAGGACCGAACTAAAATAAGCTGCAACCTGCAAACTATTTCGGCCTTTTGGTCGTGTCTTCAGTTTTGTTCGTTTGTTTATTACGGTGCTTTCAGATCGTTACTGTTTCTTTAATCAAACCAGGGAGGGAAGGCGGGGAGATGAGGTGATGGATGACGTTGTAGTAGTAGTAGGGAGTAGGGAGCTTTACGGAAATCCTTACCTCCCTGATGTCTCTCTGCAGATCTGTACGTTGTACTCAAAAGTAATCGTTAGGTTAGAAACGGCTGTTGATGATGGATATAAGAAAATATATACGGTTTGGGGTGCCAAAATATTCATTATGTACAGTATATCCCGACCAGACGATTTCTCAGTCCATTTGTCTCCTTTTAAATCTTGCTCAGAAGCATATTTTTGTTCAAAGATTTTTTTTTAAACGTGAAGCATACTGATAATCTATATCATATCTACACAGTCCAGAAAAAAAAAAACTTTGTGCCAATGTGTGTGAGAATGTCACACCAACAGCCCTGTCTGTGTCCCTGAAAGATAATCATGACTGAGTCACTGCACTTTGATAATTTTAAGTAATCACAGCCCCACTGATAATTATGTCGCAAATGATGACACATTTCCCTTTCTTAAAGTGTACATTGGCCTGCTGTAAAGGGGTTTGTTCAAATTCCCCTGGACAGAGTCTGTGTTGGTCTGCCCCACCGCTGTGTATGCGTTCATCAACAACTCCACGTTTCCAGACCAACTCATTTTTCAGCTTCTGTAAACCTGGCAGGGTACTCAGCA
The DNA here is from genome assembly GCA_016801955.1 of Conus betulinus. NCBI lineage: Eukaryota > Metazoa > Mollusca > Gastropoda > Neogastropoda > Conidae > Conus > Conus betulinus. Next base: position 16,695 of record JADBJO010021797.1, read on the forward strand.
GCTGTACATTCCACTTCTTTGGCTGTACGACCTTTACTGTGCTTGTACAGTGCTTTCATGTTTGTTTGGTTTTATAACTGGGATGAATTTTAAGTAGAATAGTATCCAGGATGTCAACAGTTCAGCTATTATGGTAGAAGCTGCTATATAAATCAAGTCCTGCGCATTTTTTTGGCTTATGCTTTTTTTCTGTCCCAACCTCTGCGCAACTTCAGAGGCAGTGTACCGACATTCCGACACCCTGTCCACAGCCACAGCCTGGTCGGCCCGGCCGCAGCCACGGCACCGGCAATCTGCAGGGAGCAGTCAATGTCAAGTCGTCAAGGGAAGAGACACTGCACTGCTGCCGAGTCACTTCGGCGGTGTTCAGTGGTGCCTGTTTTGATCTAACATATGCAGGACACCACCTACTAAGCCCCCCTACTGACGACAATAATTGCTTAGTCGCGGAGCCGGCGTGAGTGAGCTCTCCCTCAGGAGAGCGCCACCACGTCCGTCCAACGACAGCCCCTATGGACTCGCCGATACCGGTGACCCCGACGGAACCAAACCAAGGCCACAGACCTGGATAGGACATCGAAACTGAGGTCACCATGACAGCAGGGCATGAAGGGCCACAGAATTTGAGACATTTTTTGCTGATCGATAAGAAGGAGGATGATTAAGATGATGCTGCGGATTTCCATTTCGGTCTGAAGCTGCATGACAGGGCTGTGTACTCTACGCTTCCTTTCATAATATATCCCGGCGTCAACCAGGCCCGAGAGATACAGACACCTGCTGCTGTGTTGGTCAGGAAATTTTAG
>JADBJO010021797.1:22500-28930 GCA_016801955.1 Conus betulinus
TTCTCAGACAGCGAAAAATGTAGTTCAGTGTGTGTGCGTGTGTGTGTGTTCGTTCTTTAATTTAACGTCTATCCACCTAACAGTGATCTTAGACAGTATGTAAGTGTGTGTGCATGTGGTGTTTTGGGGTGTATGCATGCGAAATGGTTGGTGTTGAATGTGGGCGTACGTAGGTATGTGTAATGCAATTAGGTCTAGATAAAATAAATAATAATTAAAAAACAAACAAACAAACACAAACAAACAAACAAACAAACAAACAAACAAAAACAAACAAAAAAACAAATTGTTTTCTGTGTGTGTGTGTGTGTGTGTGTGTGTGTGCGCGTGCGTGCGTGCGTGTGTGTGTTTGCGTGTGTGCGTACGTGCGAGTGTGCGTGTGTGTGTGCATGCGCGCGCGCGCGCGCGCGTGTGTGTGTGTGTGTGTGTGTGTGTGTGTGTGTGTGTGTGTGTGTGTGTGTGTGTGTGTGTGCGCCCGCGTGAGCGCGTGTTGTGTGTGTGTTTGTGTGTGCGTGCGTGAGTGCACTTTACACACGTATTCGTCGGATTACATATATATCTTGATATGTCATTGCCTATCTTTACTGTCTTTCATTTTATGTTTTGCTGAAGCCGGTCTCTGACCGAAACGTTGAAGATTTTTGTTGTATGCATGTGTCGCGCTGACCAAATGAGTGACAGAAATAAAACGTCACGCCTACGACTGTAGCAGTGTTGCAGTACAGACTAGCAGACGACGTCCGCCGCCGAAACACTGCGCATGCGTCTGACCCATAATTCTTTTGTTTATAATTGTTCGGCTTCATGAAAAACACAACGAAGCATCGTGTCAAGCCTTGTGACTTGTATGTGTGATTTTTGTTTGAGTTAAGATGTCCACTATACATTACATGGTGGAAGCGAACGAGAATAACTGTAAGTACAAGAACGTTTTACTGTCGAAACCCACATAAGAGCCGTTACTGTACTTCGTTCATCGAACGAGTCAGATTAATCAGAGTCAGACTGCTTCGTCATTTCACAATGGATCATTCTATACCACGTATGGACTGGACATCAGACAGTCTGTCAGATGCGTTCAAGCTCTTTGAACAGCGAATCAAACTGTACATGAAAGCTAAGAAAATAACTGACAATGATGAGAAAGTAACTCACATACTTCTTCAAAGTGGGAGAGGAAGGAATGAGACGTTATAATGCCTGGACTGTAACTGATGCTGAAAAGAAAGATTCAGAAGAAGTATTCTCCAAAAGTTCAAAGAACAACTTGAACCAGCGGAAAACTTCCGTATAAGCAGATTGAAACTCATGGGATTCAGACAAGCAAGAAACGAATCTCTGAATGATTTACTTTGTTAACAGAGCAAAACTACAAGCAAAGAAATGTGACTTCAGAGGAGAGAAGAGGATGAGCGCATCCTTGAACTAATAATAGCTGGAACACCTGATGATGATTTTAGAAAAAAACACTTCTATCCAAGGAGACAGAATTCAAACTAAGTGATGCTCTCACAATAGGCAGGACATATGAAGCCACAACAGCCCATGTCAAACAATTAAAGGACATGCAACCAAAGACAATGGAAATAGGTGGAATAAAAAAGCCATGTATTACATGCAGCAACTGTGGAGGCAGACACAAACAGAAAGCATGTCCAGCATTTGGCACAAAATGTAGCAAATGTGGGGGAAATACAACTACTGGGCAAAAGCATGCAGATCAAGAACATTTGAACATGAAACGTACAAAGGGCAGCACAGATATGGACGAAAAGGAAAAAATGCATAAAAACAGAATTCATGATATGCAGAACAATGATGAGCTGGGAAAAAATTTTGATGTATTAGCATTTGATAACATTCAGATTTCCTCTATGAACTCAAGAAATGAAGCCTTTGTCACGCTCAGCGTACGGTTGACATCTCGCCCCGGCGTCCACAACCTTCTCCTAAAAGTAGACACTGGTGCTCAAGGAAATACCCTACCACTGACAACCGTTCGGAATATGTTCCCTGACTGCACCACAACGGATGGCAAACCTGTACACGCAATTGCAAAATCAGCATGCCAGGTGAATCTGACAGCCTACAATGGGACCAGAATACCATGCTGTGGTGTCACTTCAATACCCTGCAGATTCAAAGATTCCGCATGAGGACACACAAAGTTTTACATTGTAGATGTTGATGGACCAGCAGTCATTGGACTATCATGTGAAAGCCTTGCAGTAGTGACAATGCACTGCAATGTCGATGCCACAGTACATGTTCAGAGCAGCAAAAATGACAAGCCTCAACACATCAGTAATGTGAAAAATCTGACATAACAATACCCAGGACAGTTTGACAAGAAAGGAAAATTTCCCGGAGAGGTCAAACTCTTCAAAATTTGTATGCTCATCTCTCGCAAACTTACACATACTTCAACCAAATACAAAACATACCGTGGGCTTTCAGTTACAGATATATAAAAAAAAAAACCTGCTGACGTGTATCGCCGTTGCATATGTATACGGAATTTGTAGGAAGTTGCACAGCAGTGTGAAGGAGACTCTTTTGTCTCATTAAGCCCCCACATCCTAAAAACGCAACTGTGGCAGGTGACACTGCTGTATCAATTTTCGATAACATTCGAGGACAGATTTGTAGCTTTCGTTTGTCAAAGAAAATCTTATTTGTATCTTCGTATGACTTTTTATGACTTATGAAATTCGTCACACTCTTTTCACCTACCCACCCCCCCCCCCCCCCCCCCCCCCCCTTGTTATTGTTCTTCATGCGACATCGAAGAGGAAAAAACATCTTCATTTTGCCACCGACAGTGTAGAATATGACCTAACTGGTAACTAATAAGCATCAGTGGGGTGAACTGGATGCATTCGCCCATTTGTTCTGTGTGCTCGGTGTTGTCATCTGTGCTAGTATGGTAAGCCGCTTTGGCTTGGAGTTATGGGAGTGAGTGTATTTATTTCACCATGGGAGCAAGAGGTACCCAACTTGTTCTTTACGTACTGCTTGCTGCTCCCTGCCTCCTTTAAGATTTCCTTTCAGACCATTCAAATCGTGGTTACTTGTATTCCTTGTTCATCCGTGTGTTTGTTTGACGTTATTCAAGATTGAAAAGGCTGTGCCAGTCTTGAAAAAAAAATGTCCGTTTGTGGTTGTTCATTTCTCCAGTTGTTGCTATGCCGATGTATTAGGTACGGGGTATATAGGCAAGCCTGGCACGTCCTTTGGTGGATGTTGCCTGGTTTGTTCTGTGTACTCTGTGTCGTCATTTCTGCTAGGCTATTATGGCGTCATAAGCAGCGTTCCTATGGCCTCATGGGCGTGTATTTACTGGGAACAAGAGTTACCCTTCTTGTTCTATATGTTTACTATGTCTATTTTCGGCAATACTGAATGGACACTCAAAACACAGGAATAGGAAGAGGGGGAAAAGATCTCACTCTCCTGACTGGCAAAGAAAAGCACAATCCTCTAGTTCAGAGATCTAATTTGATTTTGTGGTTTTCAGAAGAAGACTGTATCATTAAAACAACCTTCCTTTATTTTTTTTTAAGAAATGTCAGTGATGAAAATATTCTCTATGTAAATTTCTGTCGTCGATTTAAGTATTTCTTAAAGTCAGCATTTTCTTTTCTTTTGGTTTATTCCAAGAACTGCATAGCTTGCAGTAGAGTGCTTAAGCCTCAACAGTAGAGGGATAAGATATATTCTGCGGAGTTAGTTTTGGCCTACAGAACCACACGTAAATGGACCTTTTGGCTACCTTAAAGATAGATTACAATAAACGGTTGGACGAATAGAATTTCACCTACCGGCAGTTTGATTTCACACACGCACGAACACACGCACGCACGCACGCACGCACACACACACACACACACACACACACACACACACACACGCGCGCGCGCGCGCGCGCGCGCGCGCGCGCGCGCACACACACACACACACACACACACACCATTTATATATTCTTCTACTAGTGTTTGTGGACAATTCAGCTTCTGATCATAGTACAGAGGTGAAAAAAAAATCACATAAATTAAATGAATGTCAGTAGTATGATAAGGAAACCTGACCTTACTGCTTATGACCTCCTTTGAAACGACAATGCCAAGGCCAAGAACAATCTGTCACTATTTTAACTGAATAGGGCTGCATGTAAGGGAAGGAGCCACATTGTTGAACTGTTCTCTACCAAGTGCATCTTCTCCAGTACCGTATCTATCTATCTATCAAGTGCTCTGTACACTTTTAAGTACTACCAGTGCTCTGTATACTTTTATTACCTGTACCGGAGGTCACTAGGACCAGCAGGCGACAGCTCTTGAGCTGTTTGAAGAGCTCGTCGGGTTACTGGATCCCCAGTGACTTGCTGATGGGTAGCAGCTTCTTTTAAACTGGGACGAAAACTCCTGACGTTGGGTAGATCCTTCTGACCACGAGAAACATGTCTAAAAAAAAAGATTAAAAAAAAAAAAAGCGCTCGACGAATCAAAAGGTGAGAATTTTAATTAAAACAACACACTGAAATGTGTCTACAAATATTGAAATGTAAATGCTTGCTTTGAAGGCCACCGTCTGGGGATGAAAAAGAATGATGATAACAGTCTTTCTTTCAACGAATCCCTTGTTTAGAAAGTATTCCAGGGGCTAAAATCAGGGTCACGCTCACAGGGCACAGAATCTCTTGAGCAGCATCTCAGGAAAGCCTATTTCGACTTCCATAACAAAGCACCCCTTGAAATCCAGAGCATAGTGTAGCATGTGACATCAAAGGCATTAACAGGCCTCCAATAAGAAACACATGGGCTAAATCGTCTCCTGGATAGAAGAGAGGAATAGCCTGTCTGCTAAATGAGATGTATCCTCATGTTCTTGACTGGCTCCCACAAACTTAACAAGATCAGCTGAACCGTGCACACCTCAGCCATGTACACCTAAACCATGCACACCTGAACCATGGACACCTGAACCATGTACGCTTGAACCATGTACATCTGAACCATGTACACCTGAACCATGTACAACTGAACCATGTATACCTGAACTATGTACAACTGAACCACGTACACTTGAACCATGTACACCAGAACCATGTACACCTGAACCATTCACAACTGAACCATGTACACCTTAACAATGTACACCAGAACAATGTATGCCTGAACCATGCACACCTGAACCATGTACACCTGAACCATGCACACCTGAGCCATGTACACCTGAACCGTGGACACCTGAACCGTGGACACCTGAACCATGTACACCTGAACCGTGGACATCTGAACCATGTACACCTGGACCATGTACACCTGAACCATGTACACTGGAACCATGTACACCGGAAACAATGTACACCGGAACCATGGACACCTGAACTATGGACACCTGAACCATGGACACCGGAACCATGTACACCGGAACCATGTACACCGGAACCATGTACACCGGAACCATGCGCACCTGAACCATGCATACCTGAACTATGTACCCACCTAAACCCTCTACACCTGAACCATGTACAACTGAACCATGTACACCTGAACCATGTACAACTGAACCATGTACACTTGAACCATGTAAACTGAACCATGTACACCTGAACCATGCACACCTGAACCATGCACACCTGAACCATGCACAACTGAACCATGTACACCTGAACCATGTACACCAGAACCGTGCACACCTGAACCATGCATACCTGAACCGTGCATACCTGAACTGTGCACACTTGAACCGTGCATACATAAACCTTGCACACCTCAACCGTACACACCTTACCATGCACACACCTGAACCATGAACATCTGAACCATGCACACCTGAACCATGTACTCCTGAACCATGTACACCTGAACCATGCACACCTGAACCATGGACCCCTGAACCATGCACACCTGAACCATGCATATCTGAACCATGCACACCTGAACCATGTACTCCTGAGCCATGTACACCTGAACCATGCACATCTGAACCATAGACCCCTGAACCATGCACACCTGAACCATGCACACCTGAGCCACGCACACCTGAACCATGCACACACCTGAACCATGTATACCTGAACCATTCACATCTGAACCATGCACATCTGAACCATGCACACCAGAACTATGCACTGGCGACAGGTAATCCGCAGACACAAGGTGACCACAAACCCTCATCGTCCTCTGTCTCTGCGGATCATCTCTGTTCTTCCCATCCTGTTCTGATTCCACGGCTGCAGTTTTCAGTGGCTTTGCTGATGGACTTTGACGATGAGTACCAAGCTAGATGTAGCACACACACTGGGGGGGGGGGGGGGGGGGGGGTTTGGAGACATTCTATTTAATTTCTGTTGCAACGTTTTGAGGATTGTTGGTATCTTCTTCGTGTGCCATCGTGTGTGTTGGTCTGTTTGTGGACCTTTGTC
>JADBJO010021798.1:0-28930 GCA_016801955.1 Conus betulinus
GACAATCCTCACCAGCTTGCTGACACCGCAGACTTAAACCAAGACTTCGCCACCGCTTTCAGCTTCACAATTGCCCAGCCGGCGACCACGCTGTGAAAATATCGGGGAGATGGGGAGCAAGGGGTGTTTGTCTTGGGGGATGGGTTCCCTATGACAGGAGTGACTTTTTATGTAGCGGCGGCTGTCGATGCATAACATGTCACTCCTCAATCATCGAAAAACAGACTGACTCTGTCTCTCTCTCTGATCACCACGAATCATGGCAGGGATGAAGGCTGGGCCACAATGTGGTTCCTAAAAAAAAAAAAAAAAAAAGAAAAAAAAACTTATATAGTACCATAGACTAATGGCGCGGCGGGTGCAGCGAATTGAAAGAAATTCACCGTGTTGATCACATCATTGTGGAGGGCAAGCCTATTCCTCTCTTTTCGCCGTTTTTACCATTTTGTGAACTGTATCACTAGTCCATCCACTGAGGGTGGACAGAGGAAGGTTTTGAATCCATAAAAAAATCCAACCGATCAAGGAAAAAAAAAATCCATGTGTATTCATGAAAGAAATGCCGTCTTTTGAGCGATTTTTAAAAAAATTTTAATGCATACGTACGTTTGATTTTATTGAAACAATGAAATGACAGTGTGTGTGTGTGTGTGTGTGAACTGAAAAAAGGTAATTGTATATATCCCTCAGACAGACATGTTTTTACAACGCATATTCCGCTTAGAAGTGCACCTTGTGCTGCCAAAAGTGCATGTTTTGTGTGTGTGTGTGTGCGTGCGTGCGTGTGTGTGTGTGAAAATAATCAGCGTGTTGATTGTGGCCACACAACAGAAGAAGTAGTAGTGTGTGTATTTGTGTATGCGCGCGCGCGCGCGCGTGTGTGTGTGTGTGTGTGTGTGTGACGCATGAATACGTCTGTTTATTTTCAGCGTCGTGTTTCTTGTGTATGATTTCGAAAATACTGTATCTGAATAGCTCCAGACTTGCATAGAAGAGTTTAATTGCCTATGACTTCGCACTTCCAGTCCACAAGCATTATTCTTATTCGTCTCTTTCAGCCTATCTTTTCATTCAACATAAAGACTGTCTGTCCGTCCGTCCGTCCGTCTATCTGTGCGTTTGTCTCTCTCTCTTACTCTGTGTGTGTGTGTGTGTGTGTGTTCGAGAAAGGGCCTGTGTATAGGCCTTTGTGCCATTATGTTTGGGCACATTCCGAGTTCCTGTATTTTTGAACAAGAAATGTACAGCAATTTTTTTTCTATCTACAGTGCCTATGTTTGTAGATCTGGAAACAACAAAATGCCATAATATTGCGTTTGCCATAATGTAATGTTATTTCTTAACTCATTAATTTGATACGATGGAACTGGGTTACTATCTCATGAAATGACAATGCTTCGCGTGATATTGTTTGATGACATGATTATGAACGTTTAAGTTATGTTCTGTACAAAAGGCTGACTGAAGTTGTGTGACTGAAATATTTAGCGCCAGTAAACAAATCACTGTCAAAAATCCAACGACAGAGAATTCCTTTCATTCTTTACTGCCTTTCTATTTTGACAGTCTGTCTGTCTGACTACTTCGATCCCTATAATTATATGGTGATTGAACTCTTGAACAAGGAAAATACCACGCACGCACCCGCAAACATGTATGACACGGACGCAATAGTTAAATCATGAAAAAAAAAAAGAAAAAAAAATCCATAGTAAGGCTCCCGATGACCAGCCTTGTTTTTCAGAAGTCAGGTGACTTATCAGCAGAATTCTACTTAGCGTCAGAATAATTTCAATTATGTTTCCTACGTCTCTTTACTGCCTTTGTATCGTTTTGATCGTGTTTAATGCACTACGCTTTGCCCAATCACATTTCACCTCGCTGATTTTCGCCCCGTCACGTTTTCCGCTCTCAAATTTCATCCTATCCGTCTTTTCTCCAAGGCTGCATCATACTTCGCACCAAACTGGGTACAATGAAGTTGAAAAAACGTCATTGAAGGGATACAGCAACCTAGCAGCAGAATTTGGAAAGGTAGGAGGGCGACAGAGAGAGAGTGAGAGAGAGAGAGAGAGAGAGAGGGGGGGGGGGGGGGGGGGGGGGGGGGATAGAGTTGGGGAAAGTGGAGAGACCGCAGATTTTCTAAAAGCAGGGGAGACAGTGAGACTGGAGGGGTTTGGGGGAGCGAGACTCGGGCTTTGTGAAAACGGGCGAGGTTGGGGGCGACTTCCACAACAGCCAATGAGGCGCATCGGAGGCCTCATGGCAAATAAGAAATGTCTATTTCCTGCGCATTTGTATTGTTTTCCCTCCTTTTTCTTTTTTTCTTGGGGGGGGGGGGGGGGGGGGGGTAAGGTAAGGAACCCAGGACTCCCTCTAAATCCTGGACACATACACACACTCTCTCACACACACAAACACACTCACTCTTTCTCTCTCAGACACACACACACACACTCACTCTCTCTCTCTCTCTCTTTCTCTCTCTCTCTCTCTCACACACGAATGATAACAGAGCCAGGGAGTGGGCGGGATAATGGTAATGTTGCTTACAGCCCAGCTGACCGCAATGGGCAATATCAGAGCTGTCACCGTGTTGATGTGGGCGGATGTAGGGCTGACAACAGATGAACATTGACTTGATAACCACCATGCGCAGGGAGTTTACAAACTTTGATGAATCCTGTAACCTGAGATACATATTAGACAATGTTTTGCTACAGTTTGTTTCAAAGTTAGGTGACTGCAGGCGGAATTGAAACAAACTTAAAAGAAAAATTACTATGCTGCCAAACGAAAGAAACAAACTACAAGACAAACGGGTATATTGGCTCCCAAATCAAAATCCTCAACATAGAAGTTGAACCAGTGGAATTTGTAGGCTCATCTGCCTAAGATCTCATGAAACGGCTCTAGTTTTTTATGTGAAGACCAGAGCCCATAAGGCAATGTAAGAGGCAGATGTCAAGATTCCATTGATCCCCATGGTGCAGTGGTTAGCATCGTGCACAGCTAATGGTGGGGTTGTGGGTTCGATTCCCGTATGTGTGGGATTTTTTCAGCCTATGACAAGGTCCTATCCAAAGTTGTTTGCTATGAGGTCATCTGGGAAGATTGGAACTGTACAGTCAGGTTTCAGCCACTTTATGGAATTGTCTCCGACAGTGTTGCTCACATTTCATGACCAACACTACAGATATCTGTTCTCTCTTTGGCCTGGTTAACACCAGGATATATATGAAAGTAAGTGTAGAGTTCAGCCCTGACATATAGTGTCAGGCCAGAATGAAACTACATAGCATTATCTTCGTCTATCTGAATGGAAAAAAAAAAAATCTGTGGCTCTTCATGCCCAGCTCTCATTGTGAATTCGGTTCTGTGGCCTTTGTGAGTTCGTGTCAAAGTCGCAGTTTCAGGGGACTCTCATTCATGCTGGCTCTAGGATTCAGAAAATAATGTCGTCTATAGAGGGTTAGTAGGTAGTGTCTGCATATGTTGCATCAGAACCACTAAACACCATCTGACTTGGCGTCAGTGCATTGTCTTTTCTGGAGGGCTGCCACATCACAACTTGACACTTTCTCACTGTAAACTGCCTTCGCCGAGGCCAGAACTGGACAAGCCAGGGTATGACTGAGAATGTGAAACAGAATAAATTGGATGTGGGTTATACAACTGTACTGACAAAGAAGATGAAACAGCCAAAGTAAAGAAAAAAAAAAACGAGAGAGAACCAGAGAGGGAGGGAAAGAGTTCCAGCTTGATCTAGCCAAGGAGGAACAAAGTGAACTACATCAGGCTTTAAGAGGAAGTCTCTGCGTGATAACTATGTGGATAAAGAAGCCCATCAAAAATTAACAAGAAATTGAAGTGCTCGACCATGTAGGAGATGCACATTCCAGTAAGGGCAATGCTGAATAACTTGCCGACAGCAGAAGAGTATATCATTAGGGACATGACCTTACTGTGATCCTGCCCCTTAAGGTAGAAGCAGAAGCAGGGTTGAAACACATCTACGAAGGCCCTTCTTCACTGAAAACCATTGCTGTCGATATTTCTGTAGAGTTCCTTTGTACTGAATCCTTTGGCTTCCTGATGAGAAGCATTCAGCTCCATTTGAAGACTTACCCAACCAGCCTGCATGACCATGTTCCTAAGGGTTCAGAATAATAGGACTTGGTCACTGACACTATCACAAATAGGCTTTAATCTCCATTACCACACAAACACCAAAAATGTGATTAACTGATGTGTATGATCGTTGAAAAACCTTATGAACTGTATCTCTGTATGTGTGTGTGAGATTGTGCATGTATGCTTCATCTGATTTTACACTTGAAATATTCTTGGTAACATGTATAGGCAAAAGTAGAACATTTTATGAAATTTATTTCATGAATTTTCAAAACAACAATACACAACCAAAGCAAATCATCATGACTACAGGAATCAAACCCCCAACTGGGAAGACTTAAGTTCAAAGGTGATGCTCTAGTTCCTCTCTGTCCTGCCTTGTTCACCGCATCTGAGGTGTGACCTGTCTTTTTTTTTTCAGGTCTGTGAGATGCCACACAGGTTCAGGTCACCCATCACATTCCCAGCCAAGGAGGTGAACAATATTGACCAGCCTTACATTACCCACCACTCAGTTGTTCCATGGAACATTGCTAGGTTATTGAATCATACACAGACAGAACAAGTTCGATCAGGTTAAATTCAGTAGGGGTTAAACTTTCTCAGCCTTTTTTTTCTTTTACATATATGAAATAAAACTACTGAAGCCCACAGTGGTAATAGCTACTTAACAAATATATGGTGAAAATTAGCACAATTTATTCTTTCTTTTTTTGAGGTATTCCACCTTACCTGTTCTTCAGTGCCATTTTATTTTTGTGCTGATCCATAGGCCTGTCTTGTCCCAGTCCTAGCAGTATGCCTTATTTATCAACATTAGGCTGTTACACAGCCACTCACACTGTCACAGAGGAAACCCCACTCTGTTGCAGAGTCACCTCTGTAGTGTCCTGTAATGTCAACTCTAATCTGTGTACATAGGACATTACCTGTGTTAGCTTTAATCAAAAACAGGTATTACCCAAGTCATGGAACCCAAACCAAGTTAAAAAAAAAAAGTTTGTGACCATCATAAATGTTCAGTCATTGAATGTGTTCAACGCCCCATAGTTCATAACCAATTTTAGCCTTTGGGTACACTACTCTTGACTGACTCAAAATTTTTTCCTCCTTGCTTCCAGGCTACTTCATCGCCTTCATTTGTTGTCAACTGTTGCTACTATGGACTTGTGGATACAGGTTAAAAAAAAAAACAGAATAAAGCAAAAAAAGACATTAAGATGCGAATGAAATAAAAACCAAAAGTGAAAAAAAGCTAAATTCTACACACACCAAAGATCATATGGAATCACTGATCACATTGTGCAGTGCAATCATTGGTATACTGGCTGCATTTGCTTCACTTTTAGGGCCTTTTCCCCAACATTTATTTGGTGAATGATATTTTTTATCGATGAAACATACTAAAAATTGATTTAGAAACAAAAAAAAAAAAAGAATAACCACAGCCTCATAAAACATTCTTATACCTTTGATGTAAAAATGAAAGCACTGCAATTAGGAAGAATAGCATATGGATGTCAGTAGTATGACCGACGATTGCAAGAGCTGTACATAACTTTGTATGTGCAAAATCTTTTCTTTTCTAGGTGGTTGTAGAAATAGAACAATATACCTTCCTTAACCTGAACTGAACCTACCAATCTGGAGCTTGCAGCAGCTCTTTCATCAGTGTGCTGTAACAAGATACCCCATCCAGACCGATAAAAACGCCTGTCTTCTAACACATGAGTCATGGAGCCAGTGCATCCCTTTGTTTCCCTCCATTACTACACTACCATCATCATTCATGTCAAACAGATGACTTTCGGTTTTAGCACTTGGTCAAACCAAATGGCAAATCACGAAACAGCAGGCACAACCTCACAGTTTTGAGGCTGCATGGATTAAATGATGAAGGAACAGCATTAGAAGTTATCACAGCTAATTTCGCTCATTTTCTCCAAATGTTTCAAATGCACAGAATCACTCTCTGAAACAACATTTATGCAGGTAATTTTCATTTTAGAATATACGTACACAAAAAAAAAACTTATTCCACTCAAGCCACACAGCATGCACACTAACATATGGCAATGTGTTTACAAAGCTTGAATGCACACTGGTTATGTCTTCAAAAGCTTAATAAAGCCACTCTGCGTAAATTGCTTCCAAATGCACAGCTTTCATTTGTAATTAAAAAAAGAAAAGGAAAAAAACCCTACTGCACAAATGTTCTCATATTTCTGTATACACTTCAATTAGACCAATTAATTTTCACAAACCATACTCTATGATGGATATGCTTGAATTCAACACATTCAGTTACTTGAACTTTACAGCTAGCAAGTCTTAAAAAAAAAGAAAATAAAAAGGAAATATTAAATACCCTAAAATCAACCCACTGAAGTAAGAACTCTCAGGAAAGCAAAGCAGAGGTGTCACACACATATGATGAAAATGGCCTACTGTTGTACAAACTTAGCAGATTTAATATTTCAAGAACACATGGGTTCTCTTTTTTTCACTTTTCATCAATAACTTGCACCACTTTCCACTTCCAGAACATGCATGAAATCCAGATGCATTGCCCTGGGTCATGAGTTATGGGAGACATCAGCGACAATGAAGAACAACTGTCTCTATCCCCTGCTTGATCTGACAGCAAACTGTGTGAACATGTACACAGCCTTGTGCTAATTTGCAACTATCTATAAGTGTGTGTGTGTGCATGCGAGCGTACCCGCATGTATGTGCGAGTGCTAGGAACTTTGTAAGTACTTAGATTACACTGCATGAATCCATTAGAATTTTGTTCAAACTGCTTCTTGTGGTTTCCTTTCAGTGTACATGTCAAATGAAGTTGTTTCTCACTGACTAAGACATGCTTTCCACTTGCTGCCATCTGGTTTACCCCAAAGCTGTACTGATCGGAATAGCTCTAAGGACCTAAGACAAATGCAAAATATCCTGACGTTAAAATCAAGACGACAAGCTCATGCTACAAGTACAGTTTCAAACACCAGCCCGAGACATGATACCTTTATTCTTTGTTGGGGTCACCGTCAACAACCCCATTTTTCGTAAAAACAAAAACAATCCAGCATCATAACAGGTGGGTGGGGGTGGGGGGATGGGGGATTTAAAACCCTCAAACATACAAATCTAAAGCAGGCTTACACAATCCAAAGCAAGAAAAGTTTTCCTGTGAACACTATGAACACATATCCATATGTGCCATTAAAATTCATTTCAATCGTTGGTTTATGCTGGTAGTTCAACCCGTGTATTGCAGTTAGCTAATGAGCTGCCTTTGGCAATCAATAACAATCAATGCCAGATCATTTTGGAGGACTGAAATGTTGGGCACATTTTATCCTTTGCAAGTAAACTGGTGTTACTCTCAAGAGTCATAACCTCTTGTACACAAGAAAGCAGTAACAATTCATTCCACTTTGCAAATTCACAATCGCTTCCCCCTCATGCACTTTTCCAAATCCCTTTTTTGCATACTCCCATTCACTTTTGCAACACATACACACATCTCATCCCATTCTAACTGGTCACATAATAACCCAGGACAGAGAAGTAAGGGGAACTCTCAGCTTCTACTGCACATCCCGTATATTCAGAACAGCTGTGGGCTAGCTTGAAGGAAGGAATTTTATTGCCGAGTTTCAGAACACCGACTCCTTTAAAGTGAAACCAAAAACTGCCAGTGCTTAAGTCATCTCAACATGCCTGGGCAGTCTTCTTGTGCCATTCTTGGCTGCATGGCTCAGGGGGCAACACACTGGATACAGGATGACTCTTTCAAATCTGCAGCCACAAACACATGGTCAATGTAACTTTCATAAAACCGCATTCAGCCTATCTTGCAGATCAATAGCTTTGACCATCTGTTCAATCCAGGCTACCAAAATTTCACACAAACACACTTCAAATACTGTTTCAAATAATCCCTTTGTGAATTTATTTGCATTCTGGCTCATTTTAATGATGCTGGCGTCTGTTTCAGACTTCTTTTCATGCTTTTATATGCTGTTCCTACTAAACACACTTAAAAAAAAAAAAAAAAAAAAAAAAAAAACACCCTTGTCAAGACTTCCAGTCCCAATTTTAGTCCCTTCCAGTTCTTAATTTGCAAAAACTGGACTGGGCTCAGCCAGGTGATCAACTCACACCTTACTGAAAACATCATGACTGGAAGTAAGCTTCCCCAACTCTGTCCAAATAAGTCTATCGGCAAGTCCACAAAAGGCCTAGTCAAACTTGCTTCCTACCATTGGCTATTCCCTCTGCTATGCTCCCTGATAAAAACAAGCAGCCAGACATGTACACAGCTGAATCTGTGCAACTGGAACAATGCTGCTGCCTTGTCCTCCGGCTAGAACACACGAATGGAAATGTAGAAGGCGCAAGGCATTTTCCGTATATGAACTCAGTGATATGGCCTCTCATACAACACACATATAACATGTCTGTCTCTCAAAACACAACACATACATACAACATCAAACAACACACAACATCGTTTCATTTCTCTCTGTCTCTGAGCATTACCAACGACAGACTATGACATGAATCACTCTCTCTCTTTGAATTCTAATCTTCCTCCTCCTCTTCCATTTCTTCCAGGACAGGAGTGAGGTTAGCAGTGGTGACCGACTTGAGGGAGGGGCAGTTGGCTCTGATGGTGTCCACCACTCTGGCGTGGACCCCAGTGCAGTCCAGGTTCAGCATGCTCAGATAAGGCAGGGCCAACTTCTCCAAACCTGACCAACACAGAAACATACCAAAATGGTCGTATTGTTTCTAGCCCAGCCAACTGCAGGGTCACATCAGAGCGCAGAACTATCCACAAAAAGGGTCAATGACAGTGTCAGATGTAACAGACATTTGGCATCATTCGTTCACGTTATCCAAAAAAAAAAAAAAAAGGTTAAAAAATCAATTACATGTAATAACTTCAAGCAGAACACACACACACAGAAATTAAAATAGCCCTCAAGACAAACACTACAACAAAATGGCTGTCAATTCTAATCCCACTGTCCAGTTGATAAAGCTGAGCAGAACAGAAAGACCTGAAGGTTTTATGTTTTACAAATATAAATGACTGGACTGACAAGGTAAAGAGAAGACACAAAGGAAAAGGAAAAAAAAAAGATAGCAGAGGGATACAGAATGACAGAAAGTAGAAATACTGTTCCTGACCAACTGAATTACACCACCCTGTCACGCATCCATGTCATCTCGCTGGGGACAATATTGAAGACAAATGTGTGACCTTTGTTCAACATAAAACTGGAATCTACTGTGATGAAAAAAATGTATGATTTGTGATAAGATTTAAGGATAGTCATTTGACACTGCATATGGTAAATACAAGAACCATCACACTGAGCAGTGTGAAAGTAGGGTATAACATTAAGTAACACTGTGTTCTAAAGCTAAGCAAGAAAACAAGTTGTCAACAACAGTAATAAACAAAATTAAGAAACGAGAACACTTGACAACTAAAAGCAGATCTGTTTCAGACTCCATCAAAAAGGCAAAATGGTAAAAAACATAAAACACACCTTTGTCTCCGACATGAGTCCGGCTAAGGTTGAGTTTGGTGAGTCCCTGACAGGAATGCAGAACTCCTTGCTTCAGAAAGCGATTTGTCACACTGCACAGACGTATCACACACCATCAAGACAATAATCAACCACAATACTGTTTCTGTGGCTAAACTAACCTTCAATCACACCTGTATGTCATTCTTCTGATAATATTTTGTCTAAACTGATGCCTTAATCCTCCCTAGCATGGCCATGCCCGGGCTCTCTGGGATCTCTCTCTTTCACACACAGACATACACACACACACAGAGGTCAGCGAACAAGCCTTTGTAAACATTCCCTTGACTGGTTTAGCTCCTTTGATCAATACATCCTTTGTTGTTGGCTCTAACAGTTCCGCACCTTTTTCCAAAATAAGGGGAACCGGGACCAATCAGTATTGCTAAGATTTCCTTAGAACTATCCTTTTAACACTGTTCAGCCAGGATGTTGGTGATGAGAAACCCTTTCATTATTTTCAGCTATTACTTATCAGCTGCACAATGTCATGGAGTAAAGAGGAAACAACAAGGGCTTCAGCAGCTTCCAAATAAAAAACAAAAAAAAAAAAACAAATTTTAAAAAAGTCACCACCCATTCAAACAAGTGAATTACATTTGTAAATGACCACTCCTCCTTCCCAACCCAATCACTTCCATCATTCTCAGACAAAGAATTTCAATTTATCTGTAAAAACATTATGAACTGTTTGTTAAAGTCACAGCCAAAGAGATTTCTGTTCAATAAGGTAAACTTCAGTCACAATGAGATAAAAAAGGAACTCACTTTGTTGCAGACAGACTGAGTTCAGTCAAATCTTTGAAAGCTGCCCACAGACAGACCAGAAAAAAAAGGTTACAGTGTGCTTCATTCTGTTGTCCGCATTCTCCACATCTCTCTGCCCTCTCCTCCCAGCATGAACACACCCACAAAAACATACATGCAGGCACATACACAGGCATGTTCATACACACATCAGACAAGCAAACTTAAGCGCATGTAGAAAGAATCAGAAAAAAACACAGGAATAACAAAAATGTGTAATTAATATCTTATTCAAACAAACGCTATCAATAAACAACACTTGGAAAAGCTTGGGAGCATTCGTGTGTGCACAGGCAAGAGTGTGTGTGTGTGTGTAAGTGTGTGCTTGTCACCACAACCATTGTTCACATCTATTGTTGCCGCGCAGCAATGTATGATCAATTTGAGGATACCATACTCCAACAGACTTTTCCAAATCTTTCCTGTTTCATACTCTACTGACCTCTGACAATGGCCACACCTGCGTCCGACACAGTGGTGCGATCCAAGTGTAGGATCGTCAACCTTGTAAGACTACTCAACTGCTGCAGGCCTGCATCCGTCACTTTGGTGTTGCTCAACATCAGCGTCCCTAAACTGCTCAGCACAGACAGCAGGAACGATAATCATCAGGTAAAACCAATCACACACACAAAATGATTACTATAGAAATGAATGAAATGTTTAACATTTTTCCTGCACAACGTTTCTCAATCTGGCTGTCAAGTAATCACCTGCACAATCTGTGGTCCTTAATCTCTTGATACAATCAGTTTTTTACAGACCCTCCATTTCTTACATATCAGTGTCAATTATTTAATATATGGCTGCTTATTTCAACTACAAATGATTCATTTGCCTCTGATTTGGACTATATCCACAAACACACATTATTCATGACATATGTTTGAAATTGTTTTCTCCCCTTCCTTCAACTAATCATATACAGCCTCAACAGCACAGCAACAATCTGATGCATCATCTGTTCAGTCTCCATAGAATGGACGGTAAACTATGATTAACGAATTATTCAGTCTGTATTGAATGAAAAATAAACTATGATCAACAAATTATCTATACCACAGGTATCATTACGATACAAACTGGATCAACCAGGCAGATCTTTTCAGTCATATAATGCATGCCATTCCTGATCATCTTTTAATGATGTGATCTGAAAAAGAAACTACAATGAGGAAGCATGCATACCAACAAGCAGTGCTGAAAACTTATAATAACCATACAGAAGTTTTACTCATACTGGTTTCCCAGTAAGTTATGTGTGGACATTTCCACAAAACGAGGATTTTGCTGTCATTTTTGTTGTTAACGTCATGTGTGTGTGTGTACTCTCATGGGCTATTGCAATGTCAGGCAATGAGTAATTCACCAAAATGGGCAATACTAAAGCCTGTCTCATAGTAACTGCAGTGAGTGTCCATGTTTTCAATGCATGCCTCACCAACATACTTGGAAGAAATTTCTGCTTTCCCACCCTTCTTTTTTTTTCCCTTCTTTTCTTTCCTCTGGCCCTGTAACCCCATTGCTTTTCACACACTGCAACAACGCTGAAATACCAGACTGGATATGATGTGACTTCTCATCATGTGCAAAAGTTAGCCCGAGTCATTGCTGGTCAGCCAGAGCGCTCGACTTGGCATACTGAGACAGTACAGCAGTAAAATTCCATTGGTATGATTATTACTCAAGAACTTCTTGTTAGATTTTAAAAATTTTGTTGTCAATTTTCTTTTTCAAATTCATCACATTTCAATATAATGTGTGCACAGACAACGCTGAAATTGTACTAACGAACCGGTCTGTATATGTCTCAGAAACTGTGTCCAAATTCCACCGACAGAAATGGGGAGTTTGTATTATACTCCCTGTTTGGCTAGTATACTTTCATGTCAGACCATAGCATTCCACGGCAGTTAGTCAGCTCTGCCAGGCTGAAGTTTTTGTGGCTAATGCAGTAATAAAACAGTCACGTGACGCCCACCCCCTACTTCCGCCATAGGAAGAAGCTGGTGTTGCTTCCTCTACCTCATTCTGCGAGGCCAGTGCACAAGGTAATCCCAAGAACCTTGGCGCTAGAGGGGAAGGTAGGACGGGCATTAGAGTCTGACAGGGTAAGTATACTAGCCAAACAGTGAGTATAATACAAACTCCCCATTTTGGCGTCATATACTATACCATGTCAGACCATAGCAGAATTTAAAGGAATCAGCGGAGGGCGAGTGCCCTAGTGGTTCTTGGGATTAACCGATATGGCTGCATCAGCCGCCACAAAGGAGATCCCTTTAGAATCATCAGCCCTGGTCATGCGGATGTCCCTTAAGTAAAACTTATAAAGGGATTTTCCAAACGCCAGTAGGCTGAACCAGTCTGTATGTGTCTCAGAAACAGAGTCCAAATGTCCACCGACAGAACCCACTTTTATCCCCAGCTCTCCCTCAGTGAATGCCTTCCAACAGAAACACTGATTGAGGACCGCTCACAGTAACTCACTGACCTGGTGATCTGGCCCACATACTCCATGCCCTCATCCCCGACGTGGATGTAATTGGTCAGATCCAGGGTATGTAGTGGGAAGCCAGCGATGTGAGCCAGCCCCGCGCTGGTCACTGTATGACGGTCCGGCAAACACAGCGTCTTCAGCTTCAGGCCTGCCACACAATGACAACTATGTCATCCCCCACTGCTTGTTTACCACTGCTGAGCAAGAGTATTCAGGACCTCTGATCTGTTGTGCAGGGCTAGGGAAAGAATGCTGTTGAGATTCCTGATTTGTTCACCTGTTATAGCACACCTACAATCTACAGTCACGGCACAATACTACCACCACTAGTAATGATCATTATAATAATATCACTACTACTAAAACTGAATTTAATAAATGTTGAGGAAAGTAGACATGATCTGCGTTTTGACTTAAAAAAAAAAAAAATCATCCTTGAATGAGCAATTTATCCTGATGTTTGTGCAGCATGTGTACAATAGTACTGAGCTTTAAATCAAGTCTCAGATGAGATCATTCTATCTAAGGTCAAATAAAACTTGTATTCAAGACCTTGGCAAAGATCCTCAAAATCAGTTTTTTTTAACACCAACTAATTATCACAACACATACATTAAGTTATGATTAGACATTCATACACATTCAGCGATAACGTCTTTTTTGTATACTAACCTCTCAGCATGACAGAAGGGTTTGGAGGGCAACAGAATTTTTTCTTTTTCAAAAACGCTGATCAATGTATATGTAATAATGAAGATGATGCTATGAAGTTCCATTCTGGCTTGAGACTACATTACTCTACGCTTACTTTAATGATGTATCCAAGTGTCAACCAGACCTGAGAAATACAGACACATGCAGTGTTGGTAAGGGAAATTCAAGCACCTGTGCGGTCTTAGTCTTCCCGACTGAGCCTATAGTGAACTCAACTCTAGGTTGGAGCCTGTCAGGGCCGAAAAAACATGACTGAATGGCTTTGAAGGGAATTCAAGACTTATCTTCCAGTCTTCACAAGGAAGCTGACACAGCTGGCTTTCCCATAATCATCTCATGAAGGCTAACTGAATAAAATGCCCATTTATGCACTTGCTCACTACAAAGAGATCAAACAATGAAAACAACTACAACATGAAAAGGGAGGAAACGATTCACCCCAAAGAACAATTACCAGCCAGATAGAGGAGAGCAGTGTCTCCCACAATGTTCTCTGTGCTAGACAGGTTGAGGTGGGACAGGGCAGGGTGGTCCACCAAATGGCACAAGGTGTGTCTGCCGTGATGAGGGTGGAGGCCAGATTCAGACTGGTCAGCTTCTTCAGGTCTCGGACACCCTCCAAGATGCTGATCTGAGGAACATTCACAGCCTCTACATCATTTCGGTTTACTTGAACTGCTGTCAATGGTGCATATGAATCTGAGGTGGTCTGCTAGATAATGTGTTTGGCTGGGAAATGAGATCCATAACCCAAGTTTTCCCCCATCTCAGCTTGATGTAATGCGGGTGGTATCTTTTGGAAGAGACAACAGACGGTCAAGTGTTTAGGATGCATTACAGGCAATGAAAATAACCACTGCAACAAGACAGCTGCCTATGCCAAAGTCCTGTGGACATCCACTTTGCTGGATAAAAAAAAAATCAAAGACAGACAGGATAAAGGAAAAGGATAAGCTCCCTCTGGGGAAAAAGATAAGCTCTCTCTGGGCAGGACAGTCTGTACACAAGAGAAATCTATTATGACAAGAAGATTAGTTATAATATAATACAAATCACACTATCTATCAATCATACAGTTCAATACATGGATAACCCTTATCATATTTAAAGCGGGCAAAAATTTCAAGAATTAGCAGCTACAAAAAAGAAGGCTATCATGCACAGAGTAAAACCTCGGGTTGCAGCAAGAAGCAGAAACACTACCTCCTGCAGAAACAGAGTCTACCACCCTTACAGAACAGTATCCTCAGTCACAACCTATCTGGATTGACATCTCTGCACCCTGCACTTGTTGATTCATTTCCCACAACAAATGAGACGGTGTTTTTTGTGCGTTTCGCTTTGTTTTTTAAAAACTGGAATATTTTGAAAATCTCTATATGACTGTCTGATGATTCGCTGTGGCTTACTGTCTACATGACACGAGTTTACCAGCCACGAGAGCATGAGAGTATTCTTTTTGTTTGTAAAGTGCCGCAAGTTTTGCAAGACACTTTGGAGTATACCATGCACATTTGATCTTTTCCTAAAATAAACTATTTCATCCGTAGTCAAGGTGCTCTGGAAACAAAAAGCATTGATGCACAAAGCTGTAGTCTGCAGCTGTAGGGATGGTGTACTAAATATGTAAGTGTGGTTACACCTGAGCATGTAACAGGTGAAACACATGCTGATTAATGCACACACTGACCGTGATCATGACTGCTAGTCATGTGTACAGGTTGATTAATACAACCCACTACCAGTGCTAATTCAGCCATGTATAAGATGCTTCAGAATACAAGACAACCTGGGCCAAATTGACATATAAGCATCACTTTGTAGTTTAAAATTTTAAGAACGTTCAATATTTATAATCAATGTAAGAATGCACACCTCAGTTGGTACTCTTATCACACTTTTAAAAGAAATCAATTATCCAGACACTAACATCATATGCAGTTATTATCAAAGCAGCACAAGCTAAGACACAGAGAACTGTCTTTTCTTCACATAAGTTAATAAACTAATAAACATTCACAGCACATGAATAGTCACTTCAAAGTATGTTTCAAAAAAAAAAAAAGAAGAAAACAAGAAAAAGAAGAAAATAAAGAAAAGCCACCAGCACAAAGCGGAAGTCCCAAACCATTCAGACAGTTATTGTGACATACAGGCACAAGGCTACACGCATCTTCTTCTTCCTAAAGTACTGGTTCACTCAAAAAACGAGTAGGTCACCAGCGCGCATGTTAAAAAGTAAAATAAAATGAAATAAAATAAAAATAAAGTGCAACTCAGCCTGTTGGCCCCTGGAGCGAAACTTGGCAACAAGCAGTCGCACACGATATTCAAAAAGTTAAAAGCAATGGCCAGATTCAGGCCCAGGTAATGATATTACAACCTTACTGACCTTTCGTTTCTTCTAAACACAGCGTTTCCAAATGTTCCAAGTCTGTGGAGAGAGAAAAAAAAAGTTTTTTAAGAAAAGAAGCATACAGCCAATCTACTAATATTATAGATAGTAGCATACGACCTTGATTAAGAAACAAATTCCAGTTCTGGCAAAACATCTTGATATCAGGAAATAACAGCTTTACAGATCTGAGATCCAAATACCACAATTTTCTTCTTTCTGTCAAGGGTTCAGTATCAGCAGCACCTGAACAGAACTAAAGAAAGTGTTCTTGAAACTGCTGGCTATCTTTTCGAGTGTGTGTACACATCTTCACACCAGATGTGCTGTCTTTAGCCCTCTGTGTCTCTCATCCTTACCATTCCTGCGGCAGTTACACTGTATTACCACTTGGCTCCTGGAGCTGGAAACTTCTGGTCTTGTCTTAGCTATTAGCTCTAACCACCTCTCTATTACCCTTCTCACTCTTTGTCTGGATTTTTGGGTGAAGTATTGCATATAAACTTTTCATCAAAAGAAAGCTCATATCATTCAGAGGGTTCCATCTTGCAAGTTTTTTTTCCTCCTTTATCTTCCCCAACATGTCTTTCAATCGTTTACAGATAATGACAAAAGGATAATATCATCTTGAGTTATCATTATCATCAACATGAATGAATAGACTATAAATGCACTGACCAAGCACAGTTTATGTATAACCCAACAGCAGTACAGATGAATAGCCAATTGATATCCAGCCATACTTATGATGCAAAGTCTTTTTGAAACATAACATCATGTTATGCACACAACTACTGAAATAAAGAAGCCAAGCAATACACAAGCCAGCTAACCCCTTATCAGACTTGACAGGAATATTTTCCAACAACAGAGGAATGTGCAAAGGTAGTAGAGAATCTATATGTGGCATCACACCTAAAACTGAAAAACTGAACAAATTCACCCCCCCCCCCCCCCCCCCCCCCCCCCCCCCATTTCTGCTATAACCTATCGCTCATTTCACTTTTGTGGCTCCCTCTTCATAGTTGAAGACCATCAATATCTTTGTGGTGTCTTGACCCAAGAAAGACCAAAAATACAGTCGGGTTTTTGCCAAGGTCATGACAGGACGCTGGTCATACTGATTATCTTCCAAGCAACATTTTAAAGTCCAAGACGCAGACTGTACATCAAGCATGGCAAACTAGGACACTGAATCAAACAACGTGCGTATTTTTTTTTCTGCGTATTCTGATCAAAACTTCTGTTACCTGTGTGTGTGTGTGTGTGTGTGTGTGCGTGTGCACGCACGCCTGTGTTCAGGACAATATGAATCAGATCCATGCTTCAGCACGATGGCAGTGGCAATGAGGTCAACAGAAACTGCCAACCGGCACTTTAAACTGTAGATGGGCTATACACACAGCAGCTGTGTAGACTGAGTGATCACAAAACAGTTTTTCTTTTTTTTTTTTTTTCTTTTTCTTTTTTTTTCGTAGCAGACTTCTGCCAAAAATGGAAGGGTTGGCAAGTCTGAGCTCTTCAATCCACTTTTTATTCCCCAGTATCCTAACCATCCCTGCCCCCCCCCCCCCCCAAAAAAAAAAAAAAAAAAAAAAAGAAAAAAAAAAGAGGGTGTGTGCTTAGGGCAAGGGAAGCTAACACAGGGAAAAATTGGTACATAACACTTCTAGTACACTCACTTTTTAGGTGCTGAAAATATGGCATTTGTCACTGCCGTTCGGTTCAGATGATTGAGGTTTCGAAGACAGGGCTTCGTGGCCAGGTACTCGACCAGACCACTTTCTGTGACTCCTGTTTCCCTCCAAGCTGAGAGTTTGTAACTTGCGGAAGCCTGGTTCATAAGGCAAATAGAGTGTCTATTTAAATCCTGTTTCACTTTCCCACAGAGGGAATCCTTTCAGCTAACCTTTTCCCTATTCACTGACAAAGCATCTCGCATGAACTGGTAGTGATGGGAGGACAATCTGTCTGCAAGCTTGTTCATACTTATCTGGGATAATCTACTCTACCTGTCTGATAAAATCCAAGTCTTCTGGTGTACAACGTTACCTGAGGACTTATGATTGTAGACTCATTTGATTTAGACAATGAAACTCTAACACTTGATCTTTCGCTCGTTTCCTGAAACCTACTATGGACAAACGCATCAAAATAAGCAGCCGACTCCTTTATCAAAAAAAACATGACTTCCATGCACACACCTGCCCACTCACAAACACATGCATACATACATATAAATACACACACTTTCATACACACACACACGCATACTCAAAAAATTTCCAATGACTTGTGAACAGCACGCCATGAAAAGGTAAATATCTTAAAGCCCTTCAAACAGCTTCTGAGGACTTCTGTTGAACAGGTGTGTGTGTGTGCACACCATTTCTAGGGACACAAACACAGATTTAACACATATACAAACAATAGGTTAGGCGACTTCTTTCACACACTTTCTCTACTCCAGGCCACACACACACACACACATGTGAGCATGCCCTCACTCACTCTCTCATACACACACATACAAAAGTGATTAAGCTTGAGAGAGGAAAAAAAACACACACAAACATACCTGCAATGACTTTTAAACACTTGTTTGTCATTTGTTTGCAGAGACCAAGATTAAGCACCTTCAAATTCTTCAAATCTGAAATCAGTATTAAAACAAACTCAGTGTGTGTGTGTGTGTGTGAAGTCAAAATCATCTTTACTGTGGGTTCAAGAATAAACTGAGCAGCTTTTCATCATCCTGTCCTCATGTGTGTGTGTGTGTGTGTGTGTGTGTGTGTGTGTGTGCTTGTGTGTGCCTGTGAGTACATGTATAAGTGCAAATGAATTATATCCCCTGATGTACATCCATTTGCAGTCTTTCGGTATACATTTACATGACTCTATTCTCTTTTGTCAGTAAGTACACCCATTATCATAAACCCACTGCTGATCAAAAAATCCCCCCCCCCCCCCCCCCCAAAAAAAAAAAAAAAAAAAAAAAAAAAAAAAAAAGAAAAATCAGAAATGGTTAAGAAAAACCAAGGCTTGTCTTGAATTATTCACTTTTCTCAAGTAACATTCCATCAAATGTGGAAATGAGTATCAAAGTAACAAAGGCTGCACCACTTAAAGTTAGCATGGAACTCTTGAGAAAGTCACCATTTGTCATGGGATAATTCTTCAATACACTTTTTTTACTACTTGAGGATTTTAGGATGCACCACACATATCCAGGAAAGCTTCAACCATTGTACACAGTATTTCCACAAACATGTTCCTTAAAGAAGTTGTATTAAACATACATGTCAGTTTTGACTGATTTAGGAACAATGCATTGGGTACTGTACTCCGAATCACTTACAGAAAGAACCCACACTTAACCACACAAACAATTAAGGTTAACCAACTTGCAAAGTGACAGAAAAACCACCACCAAGATAAAAGTGTCCACACACTTACCAGCGATATGCTCGATGCCTTTATCACTTATCAATGGACAGGAATGCAGGCTGAGAACCTGGAGAGTGGGATGAAGTCTGCACACAAAACATCTCACTTCATGTCATCCATCCTTGGTCAACACAGGAAACATGACAATAAAGACTCTGCATATCATCTCCTTTTCCAAACATGTTTTTTTTCTTTTCAGTCTGTCTCATCTTTCATGTCCCCTCAGCGCTACTGCTTCCCTTTCCTTGTTCTGGCTTGCCTATACACAGCCCCACCCATAGTCGTCTTGTCGCTGCCCCAGCACCATTTCTCATAAAGCACAGTCAATATCATATCATCATGAGGCACTGCCTCTACTGATCAACATACACCAGACATCACCTTCACCCCCCCCCCCCCCCCCCCTTACCGACCACAATAATAACTTTGTGTAGCAGAGTCAGTGTGAGTGAGCATCTTCCTTCAGTGGGCACAACCGCATCTATCCAACAATATCCATGAACTCACCATTCCAACAATTCTGACACACCCTCATTACATACACAGATGTTAACTCATTGCCACCTCGTCGATCAACTGGCAGGCGATGGGTTGAGTACTTGGCGCTGATGCATCGCCCGCCAGGTGATCGACAATTTACTCCAATTTTCACATGTAGCTGTGCGGTCTAAGGGAAACAATCTTGGTATTTACAGAAAGCTGAGGATTACCTCTATTAGGTGGGTACTCTCCCTTGGTGTATATCTCTCGTTTAATTCTATTTTTTTGCTCGTATTATGGAATACCTGGAGATAACTCTGGCTGCCCGTGTTCATCATGTTGTCGGCACCGAAGCGTCAGCAAGTGGTAGCGAACAGAAACATCTTATTTCAAGAAGTAATTGAAAAAATAATGGAAAACGGTCAAATGAAGAACTGGAACCGTTTTTTCCGAACTTGTAGAACTTTGTAGAACCAAATGATGATGAAGTTTTTGCATTTTTTTCTTCAAATGTGTGACAGCAACTCTATGTTTGAGTGAGGTTTAGACCATGCACACAGCTGTGTGTGTGAAAGATACATTGTTTTTATGTGTTTGCTACGCATTGTGTTGACTACAGTTATGATCATATTGATTTTTCATCCATACCTACGTGGAGAAAATGTTTTTGCTGATAGCTGGTTGCCTACACTTTTCAAACCAGTAGCGAGTGAAGTGTGTACTGTGCACAGGACTGTAGTATTTTTTTTTTCTAAAAGAACATGATTTGAAGTTTTCAAAAACATCATATTTATTGTTGTATTCGGTTTAGTTCTGTCTGTATATTTTTTGTAAAAATACCAAAAAAAGTGTGTGTCTCAGCGTGTCACCATTGTGGCAGAAAGTTATGTCGGCATTGAGTTAAGAGAAAATTGCAAGAGCTTGCATGACAGGGCACAGCATCCCTTTTTCTTAAATGATGAATGCAGATGATCACGCAAGATGAAAATATCAATGATGATGAAGGAGCTATTATACAGTCCTGTGCACAGTACACACTTCACTCGCTACTGGTTTGAAAAGTGTAGGCAACCAGCTATCAGCAAAAACATTTTCTCCACGTAGGTATGGATGAAAGCAGTCCAGCAGAGCCAGCAAGGGCAATGGACAACATGGGAGAATGCACTCCAAAGAAGTCTCACTTGGAATGACATTTGGCACATGGCCCCTCTCAGGATCAGCTTCATTCTCAGATCTGCATATGACCTGCCTTCAAATGCAAACCTGGTGAAGTGGGGGAAAACAGACGATCCTTCATGCCCCCTTTGCCATGAAAAACAAACTGTGCAGCATGTCCTAAGCTCATGTAAAGTAGCCCTGGCTCAAGGAAGGTACACATGGAGGCACAACCAAGTGCTCAAAGAGATTGTACAAGTAGTCTGGGCTAGTACCAACACCACAAAAGGGAAAATCAGGACTCCAAAAGCACCCGCAACATTCTTCACGGCAGGAGGCAGCGAATCATGGCCAAGAACAACAGTGCCACTCGGAACATGCAGGCAGAGTCTGCTGGATGGGGCAGATGACTGGGAGTGCACAGCAGACCTCCCAGAATGGAATAGTCACCCAGAGATTATCAGCAAGAGTGGCATGAGACCAGACATAGTATTACACTCTCAGTCAACCAAGCAGCTGATCATGATCGAGCTCACGGTGCCATATGAGAACAGAATGGAGGCAGCTCAGATCTACAAGACTGAAAAGTATGCTGATCTGGCAAACATCCTGAGGAGAGAAGGCTATCATGTCAAAGTCCTCACTGCAGAAATTGGAGCTAGGGGGTTTGTGGGAACGTCTGCATACAGCCTCATGAAACAGCTCTCAGTTGCAGGGAGGGAAAAAACCAAAGCCCTGAAAGCAATGGCAGAAGCGGCAGAGAGGTGTTCAAGTTGGATCTGGTCAAGGAGGAACAAAAGTGAACTTCATAAGGCTTAACTTTCCTACAAATATCAGGTGTCCCTGTGGCTCAGTGGTTAGTGCGCGAGTCATTAGTGGAAATGAGCATGTCCGAAGGGCATGGGTTCGAATCCCAGTCATGGCTCATCCCAAGATGGAAAAAAAAAAAAGGGGCAGCAGAGGGACATCCGGAGTCATGAACCGGGTGTGGCCCAACCCCCCCTAGAGTGTCAGGAGATAAGGGCCGAAAACACTCGCTTGAAGGGGGCTTCTCTTCTGAGGACTCTCTGCTGCCACGCTCTCCACGAGTTTCTTTCTACTCTACTGATCAGTAAACATGACAGGGCTGTACTCTTTGCTTTCTTACATAATATATCCCACAAACAACAAGACCCTGAGAGGATAAGACACATTGTGTGTCGCTCAAGAAATCTGAACAACACTCCTGCCATCTTGGGCACAGATCTCAGAGATGCATCCATGAAGCGCATAAGCTGGACTGTGTGCTTCCAGTCTCCATGTTTGAAGCCTAATACACAGAGCTCAGGGTTGGGTCTGGCCACAGCAAAAAAAAAAAAAACAACAACAAAAAAAAGTAAATGCCCAAATGCCCCTGATGGGAACTGAACCATATCCTCCCAGTCCAAGTAAGCAACACTAACCACTGTGGAAGATGGAATATTTTTGTCTGTTATCAAACTTCTGCAAACAAAGGCAGGAATATTTCTGTCTCTGTTATTACAAAGGTCTTCTTTTTCTGTCTCTGTTATTTTAACTTTTGTTTCACAATAAAGACTTAAATGACCCTAATGTAAAAGATTTGTGTGTGTAATTATTTATTGGTTCCAATATAGAGATCACAGATATCTGATAACCTATCTGACCTCTGGTTTTGTGATGTTAAGAATATCTCTCTTCATAAAACAAAGTGTAGCGAATGTCAAGCCCAACCACACTGCATTATATAAATATATAATTATTCAATTCTGAAAGAAAGATCAGGGCAAGTCAAGCCAATCACATACAAAGTTTGGTCTCTTTTCAACTGCCATGCCATGATATTCTAACAAATTCTCACTGACCACTCAAGACCACCACTTTTTAACTTCTAGTACATCTCAGTATATTACCAAGGGCACAGATTTGGCTGTCGCTATGAAAATGTAAGGTGATTACCTTGCCGCGTATAACAAGTCATTTGTTGCATAATTGTAGGTATCCAAGACCAGTTTCCGTAGACAGCTGAAAAAAGAAACCGAAACAAAACTACATCACTATAACTGATCACAGAAATATATAAATGGTCATCAAATGGACAACTGACCATATAAATACACATACATTCAAATAAGACACGCAAAGCTTTCAAATCTGGAAGCCAAACTTTGAATATTCAAATCTGTAAGCCAAACCTAAACATGACAGGCTAGGGATGGAAGCTGATTTCATAGACACTGGCAGTCACATAGGCTGTAGTTTTTAAGAACTTTGACTACTTTAAATTTTCTTTGATGCTATCAGCAAGCATGCTATTAGTGCCATCAATTTAAAACCCACTAAAATCTTTGATTCTATCAGCATGCAAACTATTACTGCCATCAATCTAAAATCCACCAAAGTCATGTCAATCAAAATGCTGTTTTCCCCAATCATGTCACCTGCTATAACATCACCACTAACCATGAGCAGAAAAGCCTGAGGGTCTTGCCGTCCAGTAGGTGCTTCTGCAAGAGACACTGAAGGATCTTCTCTGACAGACTCTCTGGCAGACGCCCCAGGGAGTGCACAGCGCTAGCCTGGGTGGCTATCCGGTCTATGACCACGGCTGTACTGAGGTCCTCCAGCCGCTGGACCTGCACTGTGGGGGCAGTCTGCCTCACTGGGTTGACTTCAACCACCAGGGCTGGCTGGGCTAACCTCTGCTGGGCTGCTTCGGCTATACGCAAAATCATAAAACAAAGTAACCCATTATCAACCGTGTTTATAATTGTTATGCAGTCACCACTTTTTTTGTTAACAGCAATCTGGATATCCTTCAAGCAAAACTTCAGATTATTTTGAGACATCATGACTTACTGCTGGAAAGTGAAGGGGTCATTTTGAAAATGATAGGTCAGTTCAGAAATTATTTTATTTGGGGGAAGGATGAATATAAGAGAAGTGAGCAATTTCAAGCTTTGTGGAAACTGGAGAGCAGATTTCTTTTCTTCTGTGGAAGTCACTTGTTAAGTTTTGCACATCTGAAGAACTAGTTTGAGGCCCCCTGACTCAACATTTGCCAACTGATGTAGGTCAAAACTGCATTTGCCTAAACACTGCACACACTTATATGCATATACAACTGAACTAAAAAAACTGAAAGACAGAACATGAGTATGCATATTTATCCACTAAACTGGTTTTAAAAGAAAGCTTGTTTTAGCTTATATTGCTTAAAACAACTTTGCTTTCTTCTTCTGAGGTATGGTGCAAATAATTTTTGAGACTGTCAATAAGTTAAGCGAATACTGCTTGTCCATCAGAACTTAAAAGGGCCCACTGAAACTGACAATGTGATGCATCTACACTTCAGAACTTTCATATTCTGAAACAGCAACATCTATCCGCTTTCGCAAAATATATCATTATAAATCTAATCAAAATTTAATGAAGGGTACAAATAAATCAATAGGCATGTTAATAATGATATACACTAATCAGTGAGGTTTTTCTGCAGTTGACAGCCCAGATCAACTATGCATTTTAGGGTTCCGAGTATTTCATAAATCAAGCACATGCCTTCTGTTTCCATGAATCTCAAAATAAACTACAGATCGGCACTGCAAATGATAGGCCACTCCACTCAGTTCTAAATATTAATGTTTATCTAACTGAAACCTGAAAACCTTCCTGACAAAAACATAATAAACAAAAATGTTCAGTACTATTGACCAGTCCTTGTTTACCAAGGTCTTGTGTCTTACAATTACAAGACTGTGTGTCTTCAGTCACAGCTCACCTGCCAGATCACCCATAGGCCGAAAGATGTGGTTGTCTGCCCCTGGCACACCTTCAGGAATCAAACGCTGTCCCACTCCCAAGAAGGCCTCTCTCGGATTCCATCCCCCAAATCCTCCACCCCCGTATCCTCCAAAGTTTTGGCCCAAAAACCTGTCATAACCAAAGCCAAAGTCTATCATAACACCATTCAGATCAACTTTTCTTTATTTTCAAAGCAAAATATACTCAAACGCGTCAAACATTTTAAACTAATCACACAAACATAAAGATCAGTTGAAAATGATTCTGAGGGTGCACACACACACACACACACACACACACACACACACACACACACACACACACACACACACACACACAGCTATAGATAGATAAACAGACAGATTAACTAGACTCTTACACACACACAAACACACACATGTACATGTGTGTGTGTGTGTGTGTGTGTGTGTGTGTGTGTGTGTGTGTGTGTGTGTGTAAACATATATACATATACAGATAGATAGACAGACTGAGAGAGAGAGAAGGGAGAAGGGAGAGCTCTCATACCAGTATTTACACCAACATCAGTAATGAACACATCCATGATCAACTTTGGATTTGCATACTATCCGAGTGCACCAATGTCCTGACAAATCTATAGAATATAATCAAATATGCAGTATCCCAGAATCAACCCATCCACTCTTGCTTTCAAGAATCAATACGACAGCAACGTCTTTCCGAGAAACACAGTTTCAGCTAGAATCATAGCTAGATTCATGACATCAGCCAAAGACGATGGCAGAGCATATGACACTGAAGTTGTCATAACAGCAAGAAGAGGCCAGAAACACTGGTCCTGAAGAACACCTGGTGAAAATATACTGAACATGCCGAACGCTATGGAGAAATGTCCCCAGAAAAAGCAGGCACAGATGAAGTAGGAGGCGGCCATCTCCCTATGCATCCCTAATGCTGAAGAACGCTGAGAGCACAGAAGGGCATCTGTTTTTTGCTAAGGAAAGGAAATACACAGATTCAAAAGTGCTCACTAATGGAAGAGCAAGCTGATTAAGGGAGAACATTCTGCGGTACAGAGGAAACTTTAAGGCAGGACAGCGAGGCTGGAAAAAGTAGTTATCCGAGACTCAACCCAACACTCCCTGTTTGGCTAGTAGTATACTACCATGTCAGACCATAGCATTAAACGGCTGTCAGTCAGCTCTGTCAGGCCGCCGAAGTTTGTGGCAAATGCAGTCATAAGATAGTCACGTGACGCCCACCCTACTTCCGCCTACGGAAGATGCCGAAGATTGTGTACTGTCCGTCATTCAACGAGGCCTGCGCGCAAGGCAACCCCAGGGAACCTTGGCGCTAGCGGGGAAGGTAGGGCGGGCATTAGAGTCTGACATGGTAAGTATACTTAGCCAAACAGGGAGTATAATACAAACTCCCCATTTTGGCGTCGTATACTATACCATGTCAGACCATAGCAGAATTTAAAGGAATAGGAGGAGGAGGGCCGAGCGCCCTAATGGTTCCTGGGGTAACTGTTATGGCTGCATTGGCCGCCACAAATGAAATGAAACCCCTTTAGAACCATCAGCCCTGGTCATGCGGATGTCCCTTAGATAAAAGTTTATGAAAGGGTTCTCCGAACGCCAGTAGGCTGCCTCCAGGAGATGGCGCACGGGGACAGAGTGCTGGAACGCTGTGGACGTGGCCAGCGCTCTGACCTCGTGGGCTCGAGGGGAAAGGGCTGGGAGGTCTTTGTGGGCCTGGGCATAGGCAGATTTGATAGTATTGGATAGCCACCTAGAAATCGAGCCCGCCGAGATGTCTTTCTTGCTGTTGGGTTGATGGAAATAAGGAGGCTTCTCTGAGAGGAACGCTGGGGCGGGAACGCTCCCAGTAGTATCTGAGGCACTAGAGGGGACACAGGTCCATGTCCCCCGCCGCCTTCGCTGCCTAAGATATCCGCTAGGGAGCGGATAACCAGGGAAGGAGAGGACGTGCCTGGTTCCTGGTTCTTCGCTAAGAACTCAGGCAGGAACTTAAGCGAGACCGAGCCGTCTCTGTGAAAGGCGATGTCCCGAGGGTCACCACTGAGGGCATGAATCCCACTTCTTCTCCTGGCTGAGGCCAGGGAGAGAAGGAAGGTGGTCTTGAAGGAGAGAATGTCAAAGGGAATAGCGCGGAGGGGCTCAAAAGGGGGTTTTCTGAGGGGGAGTCAAGAACCAGAAAAGAGGTCCCACATGGGAGCGCGCCTAGGGGACTGAGCTTCCCGTAGGCCACCCCCCCCCGATAGTTCTCTAAGGAGAAAGTCATTGTCGAATGATGGGGGCCGCCCAGCTGTCGGATGGTGGTGCATACGGCCGATCTGTAGCCCCGAATGGAACTAGCAGAGCGCTTTCGAGAGGACGAAAGATGGGATAGGAAATTGCCTATCTGGATGTTGGAGGGGAGGAGGTAGGGGACCGAGTTAGCCGTGCACCACGTGACCCATCTCTCCCATCGGTAATTGTAGAGGGACTCGGTGCTGGTCCTACGCGAGGCCAAGGCCAAGTCCTGTAATCCCTGCGATGCCCCCGCTTCTGTCAGGGTATCTAGGACAGACCGGGGTCTGTCCGTGGGGGTGGCGGGGACCGGTGGTCGCAAAATTTGGTTGGCATATCAGCCAAGCGTGTAGGCGAAGCATCTGGGGGGGTTGGAGTGAGGGAGGCCCGAGCGAGGTTGTCTGAGCAAGTCCCACCGAGGGGCTAGCTGGAGAGGGGGAACGTGAGTTAGGGACCTGAGGTCTGGGAACCACAACTGGGTCGGCCACCACGGGGGTTATAAGGATGAGTTTGGGTCTCTCCAGCCTGGCCTTCCTGATCACTTTGTGAAGTATTGGGAAGGGGGAAAGGTGTACGCGATGAGTCCCGTCCAGGGGAGGGAGAGCGCATCGACTGCGTACGCTTGGAGATCCGGGACGGGAGAGACATACATGGGAAGGCGATGGTTGAAGCGGGTCGCCAAGAGGTCGACCATGGGCTTGAACCAGTGCTCCCATACTGTGGTTAGCGTCAGCTTGTTCAGGGTCCACTCTGTGTGCAGAAGGGTCCCTGAGCGGCTGAGAGAGTCTGCCAATGATGTTGCGTGTCCCCCGCTATATGTCTCGCACGGAGGGTGGTTCCCCGTGCGTGGCACCAGCGAAGGAGGGCCTCTGTCTGTAGGAGAGGCCGATGGAGTGAGCCCCCCCCCCCCCCCCCCCCCCCCCCCCCCCCCCCCCCTCTGTTGATGTAATGGGCTACCGATGTGTTGTCCGTGAGGAGGAGAACCAGTTGGGCGAGATTAGGTGTTGGAAGTGGAGGAAGGCCAGCCTGACCGCTTCCAATTCTAATATCTTGATGTGGAGGCGTGCCATCTGTGCGTCCCACACCCCCAAGGCATGACTGTCCCCCAAGTGGGCCCCCCAGCCCGAGTTGGAGGCGTCCGTGTACAGTTTGAGGGACTGAACTGGGAGAGAGATTGGAACGCCGGTGGTCAAAGTGGACGGATTGAGCCATTCGTCCGTGGCGCCAGAGAACCAGTGGCCAAGGGGAATGGTCAGGTCCCAGCGGTCCGAGGTCTGGGACCGACAACGACGGAACTCCCTCTGCAGCTGGGGTTTGGGGACCCGACCTAGCGGAATGAGGGCTGAAAGGGACTTCATCATCCCTAAGAGGGAGGACAGAGTTCTGGCCGAGGTATGTGAAGCTCCTCAGAGGCGAAAGATGAGGTCCACTATCCCAGCGGACCTCTTTGGGATCGGGGTGACCTTCATGGCAATCGTGTTGAAACTCATGCCCAGGAAAGAGAACCTCTGACTGGGAATGAGTTCGCATCTGAGGGGGTTGGTTACAAAACCCAGGGTGGAACAGAGCCTGAGGAGGCGCGTGGTGTGGGCTCAGC
>JADBJO010021799.1:0-22500 GCA_016801955.1 Conus betulinus
AGCATGCACCCTGCGTGAGAAATGAAAAAAAAAATGAAAGAAGTAAGGATATGAGTGATCGATACTGGACGATATTGTCTGGATGGCACGGAGGAAACGTCTGAATGAAGCGCCAGCTGGCAGCTCTTTAGTCGGCACTACCCAGGTAGCAGCCCGTTGTGTAAACGAGTGTGGATTGTAAAGCGCTTTAGAGCTTGGTCTCTAGCCAAGATCTTCTTCTTCTCTTCCTTCTTCTTCTTTCTTCTTCTTCTTCTTCTTCCTCTTCTTCTTCTTATCAAACAAGAACGACTGATGCTAAATATGCCCTCACACACCCACCATCAAACGACAGTGAGTGAACAGACACAGCTGCTCTGTTTAAGATATTAAACTTAGATTTCAAACTGCGACCTTCAACAAGCTGACCACACATGAAATGAAATAAGTGATCGTTGTGATTGTTTAGAAAAGTAACACAGAACATGGCGGACACAGTGGAAGGCTTGAAATCGGACATGGACCGACTAAGACATGAACAGAGAGAGGGCAGATTGCAGACCAGTAAACTAACCGATACGATCACTGGACTTTAAGGCACATCTCCAACAGTTGACACAGGACACTAACAAGTAGAGGATTTTCATGCAGAGATTATGGACTTGTCAAATTTTGTCAAAAGTCATTTGGATAAAGTTCCATAAGCAAATTTTAGAAATGTGCTGAATGTGGCTCATAAAATTCTATGTAATTTTGGACCACTGAATCCAATTGTACAGGCTTGCACAACTGTGACGCTTGCATTTGTCACAAAAAGTAAAAATCCAACATGTCGCCACTGCAGCAGGCAATTGCGAACATACACGATTTTTTTTTACCCTAAATATATTCTACACATTCAAATTAAATGACTAAACTGTTTTATTAATTTGGTGACATAATTTGTTTTATTTCTCATTGCTGGTTTTGCTGGTAAAAAAAGGCAAGGTGATGGGACAATGATGAATTGATGATTTACTACTCAGTGGCGAACACATACACATAATATTGATTGCTGACTCACGATTGTTTTTTCGGGTAGAAGTGAAATTGCTATCACGTCTTGATGCTATCCAAGAATAATTACTTGCAACACTCCCCTTCCACCCCCCAAAATAAATGAAAATAAATAAATAATCATTTTGCGATGTAACAAACAACGTGACTGATGCAATGTCTTGCAAGAAGCGTTATCAATTCACACTCTTGGTTACCGTGGTACCAGGACAACAAATCATATGTTCAGGGCAGGTGCCATGGGATTTCCTGCCACTTGCAGGATGCAGTACAGGGGTTGGGTTTGCAGCTGCTTCGCGTGGTTCTGCAGCCAGTGGGGCAGCTGCGGGTGAGCCAGTTCCTCACAGGCTTTTGGGACAGGTGGCAGCGACATGAGTTGGGAAATCAAATCAGTCTCATCAATTTTCCAGCCCTTTGGTTCAGGTGGTGGCAAGACAGGTGCTGCAAGTGGGCCTGACGGGACGCCAGACCAAGGCTTGGTAGTGGCAGCTCTTGATGTGATACAAAAGTACATCTCTTGTCGGTGGAGTTTCTTCTATTGTCACCCTTTTGACAACACACTCACTCGCATTTCGTAATTGATGGGGGTGACAGTGGTTGCACCATTGACTCTGCACCACGAACTGCTCATCCTCCTGAATGGTCTGATCCAGTAAGAAACAGGACTCTTACCAAACCCTCCTCAAAAGAGTGATGGTGATCTTTGAAAACATCCCAGCAGGCATTATTTTAGTGTCCAGGCGAGGTAAAATGTTGTGTCACTGTCTGTTAGAACATGAACCAGGCCAGGGCAGCAGGCTTTGAACTTCAGGCTCCTTTGTGCAGGTGCTCGCCATCAATGGTGTGTGAACATGGAATGAAATTTTATGATTTGCTGTCCCAGATTTCATCCAGATATTCTGACAGGCCAAACATGAAAGTACGCAATCAACATGACGACAAATGTCAGTATCTCGGGTCGGGGCAGATACAACAATGCTGGTGGCCATGCTCTCGGCACAGTGCAAAATTACTCTAGTGTCTGCTGCATTCTTCTATGCTTCCCTCTCCAGGCCCCTGTTGACACGATGGTAAATTCAGGGGGTCCAGATCTGGGTCAGTAGCTTCTACATGCTCTGGGCTGCTCCATCCTCCTGCTGCCACGATGGTCTTGTGGGGTGTGAGGGCAGGATCAGTTGGTTTGACAGGAACCGAGCAAGGTCCTTCCTTGTTGCTCTGGTGCGCCATTGAAGTTCTCCCACACTGTAGGAAGGGAGCACTTCCCTGTTGGGTATAGGCCTTCTGATGGCAACTGTGTCCTTCCCACGCCGTTTTCCGGGTCCCACTCTTGACAGAAATTCTGATAATACCTGTCAAATGTGACATCATGCGCTGGTTGAGCACCACTCTGAAGAACAGCTTCAACGAAAACATCTGCAAAGTCTTCAAATGTGACAGCTGCTTTTGGTTTTCCAATTGCAGCAAACCAGTGTTGTGCCCATCAATGATAAGAATTGGGTCCCCCTCTAGGTCCACTGATGCTTCAAGATGATCGGGACAAGAGATATTAACTGTCAAGACCTGAGCAAGGATTCCTTTTGACTCCTGTGTTTATGTTGGTGGCTACATTCATCTCTGGTCTGCAAAGGGCTAGAGGTACCACAAACCAGCTCATGTGCTCAGTATTCTGTCCAGGTTGACTGTTCTCTACAGCTTCATATGCAGCAATAAGCCTCTGTAGTATGTTTTTGTGTCTGGCCTTGACTGTCACTGTCTTTTCCAGTTTTTGCATCTTGCTGTTGAGCCTCGAACAAGGAGACAAGGTCAAGTACTTGTTCTTGTGCAAAGTGTCTCTGAACGTCAGCTTTTCTCTTTTCACTGGGCAGCAGTCTCTCCTCCACAAATTCACCTAGCTTGTCTTGTTCTTTTTTGCAAGCTGAGAGGCAAACTGTCTTCAATTTCTTGAGAGGCAAAGTGTGTGTTTGCAATGTTCTGCAGCGTTTGGGGCAAGTCGTTTGAGAAGAGACTGAATCTCTCCAAGACTGCCAAGCAAAGCATTTTCATCTCGCAAGTCAATTTTCTTCCTGCCTTTAGTAGTTTCGTTGTGGATGCAGTCATCACCAGAGACCAGACCACGACTAAAAGGCTAGTCTTGTATCAAAGGCAAGATGGGACCGCGGAGATTGTATGACAAGGCCCATCTGCAGAGAGCGTTCAAGGTCTTTGTGATCCCGACGATGCCTGCTTTCTTGCCAACACCATTTCGCCATCCTGCTCTGGTCTGGGTCATCTTGATTGAAGCGACGTATCAGTGCGCTTGACAACAAAGATTCCTGCTTGGAAATCCACCTTGACTCTTCTGGGAGCTGGTGCATCTCATTTAAGTAGATGGTTCCCCAGCGAGCATACTTGATCTGGTTGTACCAACTAAAGGTGCTGCAGCATACACTTGAAAGCATGCAGCTGTAAGTCCCACATTCCATCCCTCTGAGCATGGGTGAAGAAAAGCAGGACTTGGTAGCCATTTGCAGCATCCCCACCAAAACCTGAAGTTTGGGTTAGTGTTGGTCGTGATGAAACTTCCCACGCACAGCACTCCTGAAACTCTTTGAAGACAGTGTGGATAATTTGTCTTCAATGGTCCCGTGCACTTTCTCAAGGAGCTCTTTCTTTAGATCAGGAGTCTTGTCTTCATGAACTCATCTGAGGCAGAAGTATCCTCGCCACATTGCCTGATAGGTTATCTGTGTGGGCCCTGATTTCTTTGTCGTACGACTTTCTCTCCTCTTGATCTTATCAGCACTTTTATGGCCATGCAAGCTACTTTCAACCCATGCTTCTACCAGTGCCGGATGAGTGAACATGCTTGCCTATCACCTCCAAAAAATTCATGGAGGTATGAAAAGCCCCAAACCAGACAATGAGAAGTCATACATAGGCTTGGCCCATTTTAAAACTAAGAGTTGCAATGTAAATGCTCGTCAACAGTCAGCACAACGCAATGTTGTCCAAGTGTTCGGGCCACTTTTTTGCATCGCAATACGACAGTGTTCAACGTATTCCGCTCATGTGCAGGTGCCTGAATAATGGGTATGCATCCAATGCTTGTAATTTGTGGTTCATGTTCACTTGAAGATTGATTGTAGCTTGCCCAGCCCTCCTTTTTGTATCTGGACCCTGGACTCTTGAGAAGGAATGCCATGTCTTGAGCAGTTGCTTTCTTGGTACATTTATTCTTATCTGATTTTCTGAACCACTCTTTCTTAGTGTTTCCGTTGATGCTGGAGGCACCATGCCCTCAAACACTTCAGCTGGAAAGAGTTCCTGTCTGTATCGCATCTGGGAGCATATGAAGGCAACGTTTTGCTTATACTACAACATATTTTGCATATAAATCCAATCCTTCATTGCTTCAGCAAATGCTGTTTTCAGAAAAGTCTGACAATGTAGTGAAAAGCTTAAACCATTGTTGAGAAACAAGCCATGGACCACGAATCCAGCATTATCGTGCTCTTTAAACACACATAGTATATGGCATAGGGAATGACAACAACACCGTTGCTAAACTGTTTCGGAAGAAATAAAACACATCAGAGTGCCTCTCTGCAGGTGAAACTGTGGTACAAATAAAAGAAAATATGGGTAGGTGTGCATCATGAAGCATTGCAGGAATGGGGAACATGTAGATGTGTCAGCGTGTCATAGAGTCCGTGTATCGTTGTGTCCGCGTGTCGTTGATTCTTTCAACCGACTCTCTCTCTCTCTCTCTCTCTCTTCTCTCTCTCTCTCTCGCATGTCGCGCGCGCGCTCGCTCGCTCGCTCGCTCGTTCGCTCTTTCTCTCTTCGCTTTCGTCTCGTTCTCTCGCTCGCCGCTCGCTCTATCTTCGCTCTTTCGCCCCGCCTTGTTAACTTTTGTTCTGTCTTTACTTTTGTTTTCTTTTCTTTTCGGGTGTTGTTACTAATTCAAGACAATGCCAATATCAAGCTTAACTTGGAGATCCACGTGTGGCGTGTTTTTCTGGACATATACAAACTTTATGGGGAAAAGAGCGACAGGCTTCCGTGAGGTGTAAACCTGTTTCTCTTCTGTGGCCTGTGTCTCCTGTCCGGACAGTTGTGCTTTCCCTGCTCTTCATTTTTCTGTGTGTGGACACTGGAGCTGATACTTCGCAGGATTACTGCAGTCATGCCAGTGTTACCTGTGCTTTCACACAACCTGCACTTCAACATAACAGGTGGGAATGTGTCGTTCTCCAAACTGTACCGTTCGTTTCTGATGCTGGCTGCCATGAGATACTGTAAAAACTGTCCAGTGGGGGTTAGTGATACCCCTAAAGGTATCTATGGTTGCCCACCAAAACAGGTCTTCATATATGCTGTCTGTCTATGTGTGTGTATTTTTAGTCATGTTTCTGTTGCTGTGTGGAGATATTGAGTCCAATCCTGGACCAGGATTTCCACCCAAACCCAGCACCTCTACACACTCAAGATGCACAGGTGGGACAGTGTTTTCAAACCGTTACGTGGCAACCAGTCAACTTCTGAGAACTACCCTTGTACTCTTGAGTCCTTGTACTATTCTCTGAAAGAGATAATAGACAGCTTAAAGATCAAGTTTCATGTTTGTCTCAAAAATGTTCCGTTTTCGAGCTTCGTCTCTCACAACTCTTCCAATGGCAGGAATTCCTTTTAGATATGTCTGATCACTTGCATGATCATCAAGATAAACTTGAAACTTTTTCACGTCAGTACAACATCAGATTTTTCAACGTCCATGAGGACCATCGCGAAGATTATACGACCTGCGCTCGTAAAGTCGTTCAACTTCTGACTCGCTTCTACCCTTCAAGAATTGGTCTCTGAAAGATATAGAGCAAGCCCATCGCGTAGGTCAGAAAAACAACAAGATGGCAGACCTCGGACAATCATTGCGCGACTGCGTAACTGGAGTGACAAACTTTCCATTCTGCAGGAAAGAAAATGCAGAAGGGAGATGGCCGATACGTTGGGTATCCGTGTGGCTGGGGAAATGACTATCCGTCAGCAAAATGGAACTACGCCGACAACGGTACCAGGGCAAGACGGCGTACTACAGAAATGTCGGCTATGCTTCCGAGAACAGAGATCCCCCCACTTGAGAAAAGCCAGAGGAGGGCGAGGGAACCAGCGTCAACATGAGTCTGGACAGAGGGCACAGTCTGGGCATCGTTCTCAGAATAGAGATGCGCCTGACGTCCACACCCCAGTCAAAATCCCCACGGCCATCCTCTACTGGCCATGGGTCACCCCCAGTCCGCCATTCTACTTCCTATGCCCCCCAGCTCTCCACCCACCTCCAGTTCCACCCCGCTACCCTCCCACCCTACATTTCCACCCGTCCCTCTCCACCCTCCACTTCCACCCGTCCCCCTTCGCCATCTTACTTCCACCCGTTCCCCCTTCCCCTTCCACTTCCACCCGTCCCCCTCCACCCTCCACTTCCACCCGTTCCCCTTCCTCTTCCAGTTCCATCCGCCCCCCTCCTCCTTCCTCTCCCACCCATCCCATTACCCCTGTCTCTTCCACCCATCACCCTCACCTTCCGCGCCCACCACGTCACCCCCACCTTCCTCTTCCACCCGTCAACTGCCTCCTTCCAGTCACCCCCCTCCCTCTCTTCCACTTACCTCACCCATTCCACTCTGCCTTCCCACTTCCATCTGTTCTCCTTCATTTTCCATTTCCAACCGTTTCACCTGCTTCCTTGACTTCTACCCATCCCCCTCCACCTTCAACTACCACCTATTCCTGTCCGCTGTCTGTTCCTACCCAAACCTGGTCGTCCTCTTCTCGTCCCCCTCCCATGTACAACATGCAAGAATTCCCCACCTTGCTGATGACAAGTACTCCCAGGAGTAGGACTACTGTTACATGTCCTACACAAAATCAAAACCAAAGCAACCTGCTAAAGGCGTCCTCAGGCCGCCATGGTTGCAGTCCTGATTCTTCTCTAAGTGGGGATCTGTCTATTCCTACAACAACTGAGGTTTGCATTGACCCGCACCTAGCAGAGGGGTGACTGACCCTACATCAGAGGGTCTACAGACCTTGCCGTCACATTCACCAGACGTTCTTGATGACAGCATGACTCAATTAAAACAGAGGGTGTCCTTGGTAAACCCTCCGCACGACGTGGAAAACCAGTCCAAGGGTGCATCTTTTTTTAATCGGTTATATCTTGTAGTCTGTTTTTAATAAGGTTATTTTTAATAGATTATATCTTGTAGTCTGTTTTCTACAGTGTTTAACTGAGCGTCACAGAGCACAAAAAATGTGCATCTCTAAATGACCCTTCTCCTCTGGTTCTTTGTTAATCTGTATGTTTATGCCATCTGCCCCTACCCTTCTTCCGCTTCCATGTAATCTGTTGTCATATGTTGATCTAAAGTCTAGCCACAGCCCGTACTTTCTTGTTAAATAATCTTCAAGTCTTACATCATGAAGGTGAAGTTTCTTGCATACAAGATCAGCTTTAGGATTTGTTTGTCTACCTCCAGCAAACAACTTTCGTTATCTCATCAAAGTGTTGGTGGGGCAAGAGTCCTGTTGAATACAACTGAACGGGCTTGCTGTCTAC
The DNA here is from genome assembly GCA_016801955.1 of Conus betulinus. Taxonomy (NCBI): domain Eukaryota; kingdom Metazoa; phylum Mollusca; class Gastropoda; order Neogastropoda; family Conidae; genus Conus; species Conus betulinus. The sequence continues at coordinate 7,628 of JADBJO010021799.1, forward strand.
TGTACAAGACAACTGCTCAATTTTTGGATTATAAAACACTTCCCTCTTTCTTTTATAAGGCTCTGTGGGCTTAGTAAACAAAACACAAGATGCCTTTTAATGACCTAAGAGAATAACTTAGGTCTATGTTCCAGATAGTGTCTTGTTTGTTTTTTATTTATTTTTTTAGTGTGGTTCACGACTTGTTCATAATAAATAGCTGTCTAATTTTTTATACCCGGGTTAAGACTAATCTAGCCAGTTCAGGGTTAATAACAACATCAAAACTCTAGAGAGATGTCACTGACTATGTATCTGGCTGTAGGGTCTTCAGATAGAATGACAGAACCGTTGTCATTAAATATAAGTTCATAATTAAGTTTGTCTTTCAACGCTCCTTGGTAGTATGGTTGATGAGTCTTTAACAGTTCAAAATCTAGAGGGATGCAAAATCTGTTGCCAAATGCTTGGACTACTGCTTCATCTTTATTATCAGCCTCTGCATTCCTCTGCTTTCATCCTGTGTTTAAGGCCATTTGGACTCCTGGATACCCTGATAAACTTTGTCTTTTCTTTCTTCTGTGGGAAGCCATAGGTCTGAATAGAGTGTAAAAATGTCTGCGTTTATTTAGTGTAAAGAGATTTCTTTTACCCTCCAGTCTGATTTTCATAGATTTAATGATGGCCCTACTCAAGTTAGCAACAACAGTAGCATTATGATCTGTTGTATCAATGTCTATTTTGAATGACAGTTTAGTTGTGCCTGGCATTATAACATCGTCAGCGTCAAGATAAGGAAACAGACATTTAACTGTTGATCAGCTTGGATTGTTGATGGATTATTTGTAACACGCACAGATTGTTCTTATACCCGTTATGCCCAAAGGTTCTTTTGCATTTTCTGTATGGATCAAGATCGCAGCCGTATGAGTTTCATTTTTTATGAAATAAAAAAAAAAACATATATATAAACAATATTAAATATATGATGAAAATATTGACGTGCCTGAAAAAAGAAGCAGTACCTTCAAAAGATGAAGGATTTAGTAGGGGCAGAAGGTCCGTTGCATAGAGAACCTGAAGAAGAAAGACAGGAAGGGTTAAAACTCCCTGGACTTCTTAAAGAAAGATTGGAAGACAGAGTTAAAACGTTCTATGAAAGAATAGAGTGAGAGCAGCAACAAATTATGATCCTAGTGATTTTTTTTTTTCAAAAAGGGTGTGTCATCTGTGTTATTAAAAAAAATAGTAAAGGAGGTAAAGTACAAGTTACTAAAAAAAAAAAAAAAAAAAAAACAGACAAACCGAGTTTTTAAAACCAAGCTCAATTCAAAATCTCCCTACTGCTGACTGAAGACTGAAGATGATTAAAACCTTGAAATTAGATCAAGTTCTGAGTTTGTGCAAAGAGAACCAAACATTAATGTTAAAGATCATGATTTAAGACCTAAGGATGTTAGTGCTTTACAGAACCTTGAGCAAAAAATGTACCATCACAATCTGAAATTGAGATGGCCTCTTATGAAAGAGTTAGGTCCAAGAACAAATCAAGTATCAACACAAATTGAAACAAGTTGACGTAAAAGTGAGGAGACAGCATTAAAAACAATTGCTGATCCACTATTGCCTATGCGTGAAATTATGGGTCTTGATGCTCGTTTACAGACTATGAGAGGTGAACTAGATAACAATTTGGCAAAACTTGGTGAGTTGGACAGACAAAATAGAAGAAGAAAAAAATAAATTGGCTGATGCAGATGATAAACAATTTAGAGCAAGAGGAAAAGGCTAGAATACAGCAGAGAATACAAGATTTGATGATAGAAAGATCAGCTAGGTTGTTAGAAGCGCTGTCTACTAATAGAAAACAGATAGTTTCACAAGTAGGCAGAATCAGAGAAACTATAAACAAATTACTTTATAAAAACACCACGCTAGCAGAAAGAATTAGGATATCTGTTCAGAGATTAGGGGGTTACAGTAGTTAGTATATTAACAGCTAATGGGGTTTGCTATCTCTACACTGGTTTATGCATTAACAGGCGGTGCACCAACAGCAGCAGCAGCGCCTCCTCCAACGCCTCAACCAGGTAAAAGTTGGATTAGAAAACAAACAATTACATCATCTGGCAAACTTATTTAAAAAAAGCTAGCTGCTAAAGCGCTTGATGCTCTGCCTGGCATAATAGGGCAGTGTTGTTAGCTGGATTTTGTCTACTATAGGCCAAGTGGCTGGTTACATGGCCGACCATCTGTGGACTTTTGGGGGTGCTAGCTGCTGGTTTAAATTTTAGTGAAGTAAAGTATAGACAGTCCAGTAAAAGTTAAAAACACAACCAGGGCTGTTTTTTTTCACTAGTATGTTTGTCAGGGTGAGGAACATTAACAGGCTCTGCTGGTTCACTTTCTGATGGTGTTGGTGCTGATGGTGAGGGTGCTGATGGGATGGTGATGGAGTTGTGGTACTGGTACTGATGGTATGTGATGGTGTTGGTGAGGGCGGTTGGTGCTGATGGTGTTGGGTCGCTTTCTAATTCTTCAGAGCTAGGTACTTTTTTTTAAAATAGATGGTGCAGACTTTGTGTTTAAACCTTGATTGTGCCCCAAGTTTTGGTCATCTCCGGCTATAAGAATCTCATTGTTGTAATTCTGTATGATTGCCAATCTGTAGTCTAATGTCAGAGAGGTAGCATGTACAAACCATGGCCTACAACAAAGTCAGCTTTAGAACCTGGCGTGTACAAGAACATTCTGGTACCTTTGAATGCTTGTAGGCAAATCAACAGCAGAATTAATAGCATCCTTCTAGATTGGCCAGAAACTGTTTTCTTGCATCAAAGCCTGTGGATTGGTCTACTATGCTAGACTTGGTCTGTGCTTGGGCCCTAACAGACACCAAACGTATGTTCTTATGGAGTCATTAAGTCTTTGCATTCCAGGCATTGCTAAGCCTTCACTTTCATCTAAGATAAATGTTGCCAAAGCATTGGGGTGTTTTTATTGTATGGACGCCAATCTGACCGGGAAGTTTGGCTTAAAAGAGGTGTGGTCAGGCCAGTAGTCATAATTGTATTTTTTCTTGCTTGCCCCACAAATACAGTGTGCCTAACCCGTGACTGCAGTCTACTGTTGTCTAAAGTCAGTTGAGGTTTTAATGTTAAATTCATTGCAGATTCTTTCATACGCAGTATTGTTCATTGGGTTTCTAAAATGATTAAATAATTGATCGTTGGGGAGGGGCACTTCTAGTTCAGTTAGTATGCGTCTGTACTGGTAGTAGACATGAAAAGTATATACTACCCTTACTAAGAGATTGGGGTGGTGCAGATGGTTTGCATGAGACACCACAGCCAGTAGTTGCACAGTGAAAAAATTGCAAAGTTTAACTGATTCTGGAAGAAAAAGCATGGGTTTGCTTGTCCATAATTTTGGTACTCCGTCATTTTTTATTGGGGGGGGGGGGGGGGGGGGGGGGTTATGTATTTTTGTAAAGGATGAAACAGTCTGACTTCCCAAGCCGTATGTTCATCTACTGCAATGGTTAGGACGGTGAAAGTCTGATGATTTAGGGTCATAAAACGATCCTGCATTGTAAGTGGCACTTTCATTATATTTAAAAGGATCCATTTTTAAATTGTTAATTTTAAACTTTTTTTTTTTAAAAATTATGTTTATATAAACCGAGCAAGTAAAAACTTAAACGAGAGATATATTTAAGATATCTCTTAACAAGAGACATGGGCAGTATAGGGTTGCTCTTAGAGAGTTTGGGTTTTAAAGTTAAGTGGGTTAACATACATGAAAGAGCTCAAAACAATTGGACAGATATTAAGGACGGAGAAGGCAGGCAATCAAGTTAAAACGTGTAAAAAATGCCGGATGGTTACTACAACTTTTGCTCTTTAAAAGAAGTATTTAGTAAATTGGGCATAAGGTTAGAAATTAATGACGCAAATCTTAAAATTACTATGTTTGTCCCAGAAGAAAAAAAAAAGGGAGTACGTTTTGCCTAGTGGTCTTGCTAGAATTATGGGCTTTTTTTAGCAATGGTTTTAACATATAGTATTAAAACACACCGCGTATTTAGACAGCGGTCTTTATCAGTATGTAGGTAATAGACCGTCCGATTTTTCTGGCTATCCCAAAAAAGTATTTGTTCATTTAGATGAAATTAAAAGCAGCAGATGCTAATTGGTTTAATGGCCAACCATCCACACTTCTAAGAATTGTTCCAACAACTAAGGCAGGTTTTGTGATTATCAACTAAATACATTTAAAGACAGACAATTTAAAGAACTAGCTTGGGGGGAGTATTAATTCATTAAACTGTAAAAATAACTGCCCAAGACAACGTTCCATTTGTTTGTTTTGATTTAATAATAGTGCTTGAGATTGAAGATAATACCAGAAGTATGACTAATGATGTTAAAAGCTCACAGTCTCAATTTCTGATGATTCTAATAAACCAGAGAGAAGGTCAATATGCGGGTTTAAAGCTTAAGCAGGTTTATGATGCCCGCAAAACCTGCTTTAACATATTAACTTCTTCCATTTTGGGGGGGGGGGGGGGTGTGTTTATATTATTTTTTTGTTTTTTTGTAAAGGGTTTACTTTTAGCAAAAAACGGCAAAAAAATGGAAGAGATTATTTTTAAAGCGGGGTCTTTGCGGGCAAGAAGAATAAAAGAGGCTTGGGGTTAAACCCGCATATTGACCTTCTCTATAATAATAATAATTAAAAAAAAATAAAAAGACCGGGTTAGCCAAAACATGACGGAACTTTCTTTAGCATTCAACTGCATGTAATGTATTTTAATCAAGTTTTTAGCAGAAGTTCAAGGCCTTTAGACTACGAGCATTTAGCTTAATGATGCTGTAACGGACAGATTTTACGTGAAAGAAAAATCAGCTGCACTCAAAAAACTGTCATTACAACTGATATTTTACTGGTTGTTTTAATGTCTGTTCCTAGCGATGTACATATAGGGACATTCTGGCTGTTTATAGGAAAAAAAAAAAAACGGATTATTAACGGAATAAAAAAACTGGAATACAGAGGGGGGAAAGAATAGGATATTTCGATACATATATGTTTCAGTGAAATACTTCGCATAAAATACAAGTAGAAGTTATCTTCAATGTGTGGTTGGAAAAAAAAACAACAACAAACAAACAAAAAAAAAACATTCTGGTCGACTACAAGTGGAGACATTCGAAACATACTTACAGATGCTGAAGAGGGCTGTAGTCGGCTGGTTAGAGCGAAGAAAAGGTGCAGGAGTGAACGGAAGCCTTGAAAGGAATCGGGTTGCCGTCTGTCCCTTCAGGTTTCAGCGGCTTCCGCGGCGCACACACACGCACTCACGCACACACACACACACACACACACACACACATACGCACATACGCACATGTTATAGCACTTACACAAGATTCCAGTGATTCATCTCTGCATTTATAGTTGGTAATAACTTCTATTCATCACCAATACAGTTCAATAATAGATTGTGAACATGAAAGGGAGGGTGACAATTGTGGGGTGGGGTGGGGGGGGGGGGGGGGGGGGATTGTCGGTCACAGGGTCAATGCTGCTCAAAGCTAGACACGGAGGTTTGATAAGATAGGAACATTCTGTGACGCCATTGTCACATTCAAGGCGTTCAACAGTTCAACATTTATTCACATTTACCCCCCCCCCCCCCCGCCCCGGTCCAACCCCTTACTCTCCGCATTTAATGCTTTATCCTTTCCTTCCACCTCCATCTCCCATCCACCATCCTCCCCGCTGTTCTGCTGCATGTCTTCTTGCAAGTGCGTTGATGGCGTGTCCCTCAATTTTCCATGCAAAGCTCATGTGGAAATCTTTACGTATCTCATCTGTGCGTCCACCGCGTTCCTTACCAGAAGAGAGAGAGAGAGAGAGAGAGAGAGAGAGAGAGAGGAGAGAGAGAGAGGACGGGAGAGAGAGAGAAAGAGAGAGAGAGAGACCGGAGAGAGACTGGTTCTTGAAGAGAGACCCTCGAGAGAGGAGAGAGAGAGGAAGACGTGAGGTAGAGAGGAAGACAAGACCAAGATAAGACAAAATTCTTTATTTACGAGAATAATAGATAAGCACTGATGTGCTTTTTTACATCCAGTCCTCGCCCTGAGTAGGATCAACGACATAAAATAAGATGAGGTAACAAAGGAAGCATGCAAAAAGTGACTAGAACTACAATACAATACGGAATTAAATTTAGGGAAAAAAAATAGAGAGCGAGAGACAGAGAGAGAGAGACAGACAGACAGCCAGCCAGCCAGCCATACAGACAGACAGAACAGACAGAGAGAGAGAGAGACAGCCAGCCAGCCAGCCATACAGACAGACAGAACAGACAGAGAGAGACAGACAGCCAGCCAGCCAGCCATACAGACAGACAGAACAGACAGAGAGAGAGAGACAGCCAGCCAGCCAGCCAGCCAGCCATACAGACAGACAGAACAGACAGAGAGAGAGACAGACGGGGGTAAGTGGGACAGACAGACAGCCAGCCATACAGACAGACAGAACAGACAGAGAGAGACAGACAGCCAGCCAGCCAGCCATACAGACAGACAGAACAGACAGAGAGAGAGAGACAGCCAGCCAGCCAGCCATACAGACAGACCAGAACAGACAGAGAGAGAGACAGACAGACCAGACAGCCAGACAGCCAGCCATACAGACAGACAGAACAGACCACAGAGAGAAGAGAGAGACAGACAGACAGGACAGACAGACAGCCATACAGACCCGAACAGACAGAACAGACAGAGAGAGAGAGAGACAGACAGCCAGCCAGCCATACAGACAGACAGAACAGACAGAGAGAGAGAGAGGGACAGACAGACAGACAGCCAGCCAGCCAGCCATACAGACAGACAGACAGACACAGACAGAGAGAGAGACGCAGGAGCGAAGGGAGTGTGGGAGATAGGGTGCAGAGAGAGAGAGAGAGGAGCGAGAGAGAGAGGAGAGAGAGAGAGAGAGAGAGAGAGAGAGAGGGGGAGGAGCAGAGAGAGCAGAGAGAAGGAGGGGGGAAAGAAGAGAAAAGAGAGCGCAGAGAGGGGTGCGATAAGAGAGCATTTAGAACAATCTGACAATAAAAAAAAAGTCTATAGAGATACAAGACAAAACGATGTATTTGAAGGGGGGGGGGGGGGGGGGGGGGGGGGGGGGGGGGGATAGAAAATAAAGCACAAATGGAGAGAGGGGGAAAGCTAATAATGATAGCCCAGTCGCCACGGGTAGGAGGGGATGTCATATGGATAATAAATCAAGTTATTCCAGCCGAAACCGTGTGTGTGTGTGTGTGCGTGAGAGAGAGAGAGAGAGAGGAGAGAGAGAGCGAGAGAGAGAGAGCGAGACGAGAGAGTGGAGAGAGATGGGAGAGAGAGAGAGAGAGAGAGAAGAGAGAGCGATAGGAGAGAGAGAGAGAGAGAGATAAGAGATATCACAGACATATCGATAGATGACAAGAGGACAAGAGTTAGTAGGAAACACACAACACACACACACACACACACACACACACACACACACACCACACACAACACACACGCACGCACGCACGCACGCACACACACACACACACGCACACGGGACACACATACATGCGCGCGCGCGCGCGTACTCACATAAGACATTCTTACTAAACAAAAGTAACATACATGTGCATTTCAAGTACAAAAACAAAAAAACACTTCGTAATAGTCAAGTACATACATAAGGCAAAGAGGGGTGGGTGGTTGTGTGGTGGATTTATGGGGAAGTATGCAAGTACTGGCACATAAGATGGTTGAAGTAATAATGGTGTTTGAAGGTTGATATGCATTGGCGTTGTTGTTTGGTTGATTCAGGGAGCGAGTTCCATTGACAGGAACCTGAATATGTTAAACTGGATTTGAATAAGTCAATGCTAGGAACAGGGACATGTAGTTTGTATAGAGTCCTTGAGGAATTATTGAGAATCTGTGAACTAATGTTGAGGGTGCTTCCCATACACAATCTTGTGCCTTGAGCATGGAGAGAGAGAGAGGAGAGAGAGAGAGAGGAGGAGAGAGAGAGAAGAGGAGAGAGATGTTGAGGAGAGAGAGAGGGAGAGAGACGCGAGAGAGAGAGAGAGAGAGAGTCTGAGAGTGTGGTGTGTGTGTGTGTGTGTGTGTGTGTGTGTGGGCTGGATTTTTTTGTATCTTGAGTCATTTTGCTTGAAAGCCAAGGTTTGTTTCATTGCAGTGAAGACAAACTCTTTGGGCAGATTCATGACAGGGGGAGCCGGAATGATACAAGGAAACAGTGCTAGTGCTAAATGGTTCACAGTCAGCTATAATGACGTGATGGATTCGCAAAAGACTTGATTTACTGCTAATTTTCAATCTCAGCTTAACTTGCAACAAATGTGTTCGAAATACTCGTTTAACATAATGACAAAAAAGGCATATCAATTTTCTTTTTGACATACCCCCCCACCCCCCACATACAAACAACACACACACGCCTTGCCTTCCCTTTTACTGAGAGAGAGCAGTAACAGAAGAATTATTTATAATACCAGTATAATTTATTGCCTGCACACCTGCATGTTTGCTTGTTTTACTTGTTTGTGTTTGTTTCCTAGTTTGCTTGGGCTGCTTGGTTGCTTGCGCACACACGCGCACACGTTCGTTCGTTCGTTCTTTGTTTTTACGTCTTTTCACCTTGAGTGATATTAGACCAAAGTGTCCATGAGTGAGTGCATTCTGTCTGTGAGTGTGTCAGAGTGTAAATGTGTGACGTAATGTAAAACTGTGAAAACTGCATTTACAGTAAAGAGGTAATCTTAAAGATACATATAACAAACCAAAATGCAAAATACAGAAACGTGGGTGGGTGGATGTGTCCCTCACCACTAATCTACTGGAAGCAGGAAGAAGAATAGAAAGAGAAAAATAACTTGGTACAACCCACCATATGATGGCAGGGGTAAAAACCAATACTGGCAAAGAATTCTTCAAGATACTAAAAGAATCGTTCCATAAAGATCACAAACTCTTTTAAAATATTCAATAGGAACACTATCAAACTATCTTACTTATGTATGCCAAACCTTAAGAAAATAACTGACACATCTAACAGAAGGGAAAACCAATGCTAAGAATAAGGGTGACAAACGGTAAACTTGCAATTGCGCTACCAAGGAGCAATGCCCTCTGAACAACCAGTGCCTCTCTAACACAACATTGTATACCAAGCTACTGTGACAACAGATAATAGTAAAGAGACATATATAGGGATTACTGAAAATAAATTCAAAACTAGGCATGCCAACCATAAGCAATCATTCAAGTATGAAAAATACAGAAACCAAGCGGAATTATATTAGTAAACATTAAGATAGCAAATATAGACTTTAATATAACATGGAGAATAGTCAATAGAGCAGCGGCGTACAACAGCAGCACCAAGAGATGCAGCTTGTGCACAACAGAAAAATGGATAATCTTGTGTAAGCCCGGTATGGCAACACTAAACACAAGAGTTGAAATGACAGACAGTTGCAGGCATAAAAGGAAATTTTGGTCAGTAAATATAAAATAAAACCCTAACAGAGCCCCTCATGCAGCACAATTAGCAAAGAAGATTTAAAACCCTGGTAGAGCCCCCCCCCCCCTCCCCCAACACGGGCACAACACAATTCTTTCTCCTTTCTCTGAATACAATTCACAACTCCTATATACATTGAGGCCTATAGCAAGGGATGGTATGGGATCTGAAGAGAGGAGAATACCTCAAAACAAATTGTAATCCCGGGTTTTTTAAGCTTACTTTTATCTTCATCTTTTACACCACACACACACACACAAACACACACACATATATATATATATATATATATATATATATAATATATATATATATATATATATATATATATATCAGTTTAGGGTATTGTAATAATTCAAGTCAATTTGCAAAACTGAGGAACGGTTCCAGTAAACTTTATGAGACAGGTCTTTTTCTTTCAAAAGAAAACTGCTTAGTTAGCATATTGTGACGCTTACTTTTTATGTCATGCAGATGTGGTCACTGTCGATCATGTGGGAGGAGTTGCAGTGATAATTTACACAGTGTATTGTGGTAGTGATCGCTATGGATTGTGTGGATGTGTTACATTTATTATTTACAAGGGCCTGTGGAAGTGATCGTTGTGCATTATGTAGGAGGTTTTATATCGATAATTTTCAACGTTCTGTGGAAGTGATGGTTGTGAACTGTATGGGAGATATTATACTGATAATTTTAATGTTGTAAGGAAAACGATCGTTGTGGGTGGATTGTGTGAGAGGTATTATATTCATAATTTTCAACGTTCTGTGGAAGTGATGGTTGTGAACTGTATGGGAGATATTATACTGATAATTTTAATGTTGTAAGAAAAGATCGTTGTGGATTGTGTGAGAGGTATATATTCATAATTTTCAACGTCAACGTGTGGAAGTGATCGTAGTGAACAGATCAGCTCAGAATGATGCCATACCAAGGCCAAATGCAAGGTTCATCATCAGAATCTGTGATTGTCTGTCAACCATTTATGTCACGAAAACATAAATAAAGTAACCAATCAGCCAGTCAGTAATGGCTAAATAGCAGTTGTTGAAAATAAAAATGAGGCAGGAACAGTAAATAATAAACAAGTAGGGTATCCCTTGCTCCCATAAAAAAAAAAAAACACATAACCAGAGAGTACTTTTATTCAAGACTGGCACAGCCTTTCAAACTTGTGGGGGAGGGGGGTTCGAAGATGAAGAAACTGGGCCTTAAATTAAGAAAATATATTATCAATATGAAAACTATTTCACTAGCTGCGTGAGGGAAACATCATAATTCCCCCTAGAGCAATGCCCTCTGAACAACCAGTGCCTCTCTAACAACATTGTATACCAAGCTACTGTGACAACAACAGATAATAGTAAAGAGACATATATAGGGATTACTGAAAAATAAATTCAAAACTAGGCATGCCAACCATAAGCAATCATTCAAGTATGAAAAATACAGAAACCAAGCGGAATTAAGTAAACATTAAGATAGCAAATATAGACGTTAATATAACATGGAGAATAGTCAATAGAGCAGCGGCGTACAAACAGCAGCACCAAGAGATGCAGCTTGTGCACAACAGAAAAAAAAATGGATAATCTTGTGTAAGCCCGGTATGGCAACACTAAACACAAGAGTTGAAATGACAGACAGTTGCAGGCATAAAAGGAAATTTTTGGTCAGTAAATATAAAATAAAACCCTAACAGAGCCCCTCATGCAGCACAATTAGCAAAGAAGATTTTAAAACCCTGGTAGAGCCCCCCCCCCCTCCCCCAAACACGTGCAATACAATTCTTTCTTCCTTTCTCTGAATACAATTCACAACTCCTATATACATTGAGGCCTATAGCAAGGGATGGTATGGGATCTGAAGAGAGAGGAGAATACCTCAAACAAAATTGTAATCCGGGTTTTAAGCTTTACTTTTATCTTCATCTTTTACACAAACACACACACACACAACACACACACACACACATATATATATATTATATATATATATATAATATATATATATATATATATATATATATATATATATATCAGTTTAGGGTATTGTAATAATTCAAGTCAATTTGCAAACTGAGGAACGGTTCCAGTAAACTTTATGAGACAGGTCTTTTTCTTTCAAAAGAAAAAACTGCTTAGTTAGCATTTGTGACGCCCCTTACTTTTTATGTCATGCAGATGTGGTCACTGTCGATATGTGGGAGGAGTTGCAGTGATAATTTACACAGTGTATTGTGGTAGTGTGATCGCTATGGATTGTGTGGATGTGTTACATTTATTATTTACAAGGGCCTGTGGAAGTGATCGTTGTGCATTATGTAGGAGGTTTTATATCGATAATTTTTTCAACGTTCTGTGGAAGTGATGGTTGTGAACTGTATGGGAGATATTATACTGATAATTTTTAATGTTGTAAGGAAGAAAGATCGTTGTGGATTGTGTGAGAGGTATTATATTCATAATTTTCAACGTTCTGTGGAAGTGATGGTTGTGAACTGTATGGGAGATATTATACTGATAATTTTTAATGTTGTAAGGAAAAGATCGTTGTGGATTTGTGTGAGAGGTATTATATTCATAATTTTCAACGTTCTGTGGAAGTGATCGTAGTGAACAGATCAGCTCAGAATGATGCCATACCAAGGCCAAATGCAAGGTCATCATCAGAATCTGTGATTGTCTGTCAACCATTTATGTCACGAAAAACATAAATAAAGTAACCAATCAGCCAGTCAGTAATGGCTAAATAGCAGTTGAAAATAAAATGAGGCAGGAACAGTAAATAATAAACAAGTAGGGTATCCCTTGCTCCCATAAAAAAAAAACAACACATAACACAGAGTTACTTTTATTCAAGACTGGCACAGCCTTTCAAACTTGTGGGGGGGAGGGGGGTTCGAAGATGAAGAAAACTGGGCCTTAAAATTAAGAAAATATATTATCAATATGAAAACTATTCACTAGCTGCGTGAGGGAAACATCATAATTCCCCCTAGAAGGCAGATCTATTTGTACTGCCTGTTCCTAGGCCTTTCGTCTGCTGGATCAGACTCATCAACGAGACACGGCTGATTGTGTTTGTGCTTCTGGCGTCAAAAAGAGACACACCACAGTCCATAATACTGTGGTATTCTTATTACCAATGATTCAAAAGAGAATCCAACAGCACCCCCAAAGCAGCCAGCGAAAGGTAGTAAATGAAACAAACGAAAGTGTGGGGGAAAAAAAATGTTGCTGAAAAACTAAAGACATTATGCAACAGTATAAAAATGTTGCGGACAATCTTTGAGCCTACGCGCCTGAGGATCCACCCGAGGATGCAAGGGAGATCAAAAGACAAACACAAAGAAGGACAGAACCAAATACAAATAACCTCGATTAATTGAAACCAAGTTGAAAATAAAATGAGGCACAGAACAGTTAATAATAAACAATAAACAAGTAGGGTAAAACTCTTGCTCCCATAAGAAATCTTAACACAGGGTAACTTTTATTCAAGAGTGGCACAGCCTTTTAAACTTGAATAAAGTCAGACAAATACAAAGACGAACAATCTATTAGTGGGGGAAAAACACAAGTGCAGGGCAACACCCCCCCCCCTCCCCACACCACCACACAGTAATGACTTGGCAAAGATTTCAACTTGAGGAGGGGGGGGGGGGGGGATTGAAGATGAAGAAAATTGGAACATAAAAATTAAGAACATATATTATAAATATGAAAAACTCTTCACTAGCTGCATGAGGGAACCATCGCAATCGCTCTCGAAGGCAGATCTTTTTGTATTGCCGCTCCCACGCCTTTCGTCTGCTGGATCGGACTTACCAGGGAGGACACGGGCTGATTCTGTCTGGGTTCCTGGAGTCAAGTAGAGACACACAGCAGTCCATAATACTGTGGTGTTTTCCCCCACTATTAGATTGTTCGTCTTTGTATTGTCTGACTTTAATCAAGTTTAAAAGGCTGTGCCAGTCTAGAAGAAAAGTTACTCTATGTTAGGTTTTGTTAGGGGGAGAAGAGAAAGAAGTATCCTAATTGTTTATTGGCTAAATAGTAATTTCAAAAATGAGCCAGATTTCTTTTTTTCTTTTTTTTTCTAAATTATGGAGGCGACTCATGGAAATTTGAGTTTCGCTTTCCCAGTTTAACTTGTATTACACATATCCATCTGATAAGGGATGATATATTGAAGCAAAGTGGATGATAGTAGTAGTAGTAGTAGTAGCAGTAGTAGTAGTAGTAGTAGTCGTAGTAGTCGTAGTAGTAGTAGTAGTTGTTGTTGCTGCTGTTGTGTTGTTGTTGTTGTGTTGTTGTCTCAATGCTGTTGTTGTGTCGTCGATGCTGTCGTTATCATCATTGTCATTGTAATTACCAAGAAGAAAAAGAAGAAGAAGAAGAAAAGAAGAAGAAGAAGAAGAAGAAGAAGAAGAAGAACAACAACAACAACAAAACAACGACGACGACGACGACGACAACAACAACAACAATAAAACAATCATCATCTTCATCATCAATCATCATCATCATCATCATCATCATCGTCATCACCATCTTGAAATAATGCTAATAAGTTTTGTTGCTAGTAGTAGTAGTAGTAGTAGCAGTAGTAGTAGTAGTAGTAGTAGTAGTAGTAGTAGAAGTACCATTATTCAGTTTCGTTATTATGTTTTAGCTGTTGTTTATATCAACATCATCATCATCATCATCATCATCATCATCATCATCATCATTATTATTATTATTCCATTTACTCCATTTTTCACCTTTGGAAGATGATTTCTTTTTAACTCATGGCTGTGCCAAATGTCTAATAAAGTATGTTTTGCTAAGATGAACAGATATTTGTGAGTGTGTGCGTTTGTGTGTGCGCATGTGTTGATGACTTTTTTTTCATATTTTGTACCCTCCGGGTATCATTTAAAGAGTCTATTTAAAACCTGACATTAGTATCCTCAAATGTATAACAAGAAAGGGGGACCACCTTCCGGATTTCTGTCTCATAAAGATTGTAATCACGCTTGTTCGGATTTTAGTGTCGCCCAGTGAATGTCAGCCGAACCACACAGACGAGAGGATGCGACAACAAAATGCTTGCGTTCATACGTTTTAACTGTGTTTTTGTAGATTTCCGCGCTTTGGTGCGACAGACAAAGAAAGACTGCCTCGGGCTTTATGTCCCTACGCGTGTGTTGTGTGTGTGTGTGGTGTGTGTGGTGTGTGGTGTGTGTGTGGTTGTTGTTGTTGTTCAGTTTAACGTCCTTCACTAAAAAGTGATTCAGACAAGTG
>JADBJO010021800.1:7500-10000 GCA_016801955.1 Conus betulinus
GATAGATAGATAGATAGATAGATAGATAGATAGATAGATAGATAGATAGATAGATAGATAGATAGAAAGATGCACAGATGGATAGAAGTGTGTCTGTCTGTGTCAGTGTCTGTTTTGTGTGTCTGTGTATGTCTGTGTGTGATTGCAAATGGGAATCTGGTCCAACAGGTAATGCGTGGGGTTTAATCGCACTGGTACTTACCACTGGAACAAATGAAAATGAAAATGAGCAACTGCACCGGTTAGTCTAAATTTATACCTATACAAATTAACGTTGTCATTCGTACTATAACAGTTACAGATCGCTGAAAAGACCTTTCGGGGAAAGTAATCCCAATCATATGTTTTGATTTTGCTTGTTTGGTTGTTTTTTTTGTTTTTGTTTTGTTTGTTATTCTGATGTAGTAATATGGTAATACTCATAAAAAAAATGATATAAAGATTTCACTAGTCTCTAAAACCTGGTGCGAACTTGTTGATGATCAGTCAAGAGAAAAATATTCCAGCAAGTTATCGTTGAATTTAACAAATCAATACAATAGTGGTTTGTAGTTTTGTTATAGCTGGTTTATTCCATCAGTGAATTCAAATATGATTCATTATGAGAATCTCGTTCATGGAGAGACATATGCTAAGTAGAGCCTTGGGTCAGAACTTTGCAAGAATAAAAAAATAATAATGTTTTAATTTCATAGTATAATTTACGTTTTTTTTTTCAGAAATTGAAATATTTTCAACATACCAATACTTTATTACAGGTTACTGATTTTCAAACTTCACATGTTGTAACCATAAACAATTGAGTTGGTCAGTAAGATACACTACCGCATCACGAGAATTGCTCCATCTGCAATTTGTGTATGGCCATTACTCAGCAAAGCTAGCATGTATACTTCATGAATTATTGCTAATGTTCTCGATCTCACTCGTAAATGTGTGACTTTCATTTTAGCTGCAGTGTGATGTATATATTTTAGGGCTAAGAATCTAAATGTGATGTTCTGTCATTGTAATGTGCTTCAGACCTCTAATGTTTTACAATATGTTTGACTTTTTTTTTTCTTTCTGCGTGCGCAGGCTGATACTCTCGCGGACATTGCCTGTATAGACAGGCAGTGGAGTTTGCGTGTATGACCGTTTTTTCATCCTGCCATTAAGGCAACCATACTCCATCTTCGTGGAAGGTGCATGCTATGTGTGACGTGTCATCCACACCTACGGCCAAACTGGCCTTCTCTTCCGAAAGTTGGTGATGGGATTTGACGTGTGTGCAAGATGTGCGTGCGTTCACACATGGAACCTCGGTTTATAGTCTCATTCGAAGGACTGTATGGGGAATGGAGTCAGAACCAATGTTAACTCCGAGGGAAAAATCCCCCTGTACCGAAATTCGAACTCGCAACCCGAGGGTCACGAGCTCGGCGCTCTACCAACTGAGCTATTCCGGCCCCCTGTTTGTCTGACTGATACTTAAATATGAGTGTCTGTATGCCTCCACCGTCATTACCATCTATGTCCATTTCCCTGGGACTTTTTAAAGTCCACTGAGTGACCCACCTGATAACTGGGGTGGACATGGAGGATGGCCTGGTTTTAACCGGGGTGGACAAGGCGGCTTTGTGTTTCAGCTGACCTGTGGTGAAAGAGAACCTTTTCAGTCCACAGTGGCTGGGAGAGGCAGGAGTAGAGGAACCCTGCGGACACCAGCCTCACTGGCACACTCAGTACACAAAGGGCACTTTCAATGCCCCCTTCTCTCTTTCGTTCCCCAACTACACGAATAATAAGATTGTTTAACTTGTGATGTCGTGTGGACTGCAAAGTTACGTTTAAGAATCGGTGTGTAGTCTGAATGTGTGTGTGTGTGTGTGTGTGGGGGGGGGGGGGGGGGTGAGCGTGTGTGTGTGTGTGTGTGTGTGTGTGTGTGTGTGTGTGTGTGTGTGTGTGTGTGTGTGTGTGTGTGTGTGTGTGTGTGTGTGTGCATGTGCATGCACCGACATCGATATGAAGAAAACGGAAAGGCAGATGGAATACAAGCGGGTTAAGGTGCGCAAAGGGATAAGGAGGTGAAGAGAGTGTAGAAAAATACTAAAAAAAGAAAAATAATCCCACATTTGTGCATTCTGTTTGAATTAGCTTAGCTTCACGAAGTTGTCCCATTATGGTCAGTCCAAGAGTAGTGTGTTTTCAACACCACTTTTATCTTGAAAAGGCGATATGAATGCCAGATATCTCTGGGGGTCGAACAGTTCCCGGTGTACATCTTAATGTAAACGTGCAGCTGCTTCCTCTCTTTTTCCCCTAGTTATGTGGGTTTACTGATGGAATGGTAAGCTGCTCCTTCCTTTCGGACATGATACTTTAAAGTTAAATGTCTTTGGATTGGCCTAGTTTTTGTCCGCTTGATCTTGTTGCAACGAATTTGTGATAATTAAAAATAACGTGTTCTATTTGTAACCCACTTTTTAAGGATGTAACCCCTGTGCTGTAGTTGCAACCC
>JADBJO010021801.1:0-25000 GCA_016801955.1 Conus betulinus
TAACAAATACTTACATTACTGCCACACTGTTCTATATAGGAATCCATCACTTGCTGTATGAAGTCTTGGACATAATCCTCAGGTTGTCTGCATTCCCTGCTTCATAATTTTAGGGGACGGTGCTCTTTTTTTTTTTTGTCTGTAAATGTCTGTCCAAATCGTGGTTCAAAGAAACACACACTGAGATTCATTCTATACTCCACATGGTCTTCTTTCACTGATGGCACTCGGTCTGGTCACAGCATTGACAAATCATGAACACACGCACAGGTGAGAAAAAAAAAACAACTGTAGAATGCAAAAATAAACTTCCCAGAACTTTTCATGCAGATGATCCAGAATGGGTTGAATCTTGTAGAGCTGGTCGTACCCTGGATCACCTTCGACTGGCATGGCTGCATTGTCGTTGAAATGCAGAAACTGAAGAAGAATCTGAAATACAGAATAAAAGTTTCAAGATAAGTAAGCAGACCCACAATTGGGCACACACACACACACACACACACACACACACACACACACACACACACACACACACACACACACACACACACACACCACACACACACACACACACACACACACACCACACACACACACACACAGTAAGCAGACCCACAATTGCACGCACCACACACCACACACACACACACACACACACACACACACACACACCACACCACACCACCGCCAGCCACCACCACACACCGTAAGCAGACCCACAAGTTGAGCATGCACACACACACACACACACACACACACACACACACACACACACACACACACACACACCACACACACACACGCATACACACAAAACACCACACACACACACACACACACACACACACACACACACACACACACACACATGCACACACACACACACACACACACACACACACACACACACACACACACAACACACCACACACATGTACACATATTGCAAAAACACACACTACAGCATCACACATGAATGTAAAAAACACCACAATGGTGCAAAACAAACAACTGCTGTGGATGAGTGCTTCTGTGTTTTACAAAATAAAACAAACTTATATGGAAAACTTGCATACACACACACACACACACACACACACACACACACACACACACAGAGTCCCACCACATCCATACAGTACCCATTAGTCATATTTGCCATAATTATGTGGTTTCAGTAGGAAATAGGGCAAAGAAGAGAAATACAGAAAATGAATAGTCAAGGAATGAAGAATCATGTAGTAAAAAAAAAAAAACAAACAACAAAAAAAAAAATAGAGCTACTTGCCTGAAACCGGTTTCTGGTCATGAAGGAACTGAAGACTGGAACTTTGTACAGCCGAAAATTGGCACAGTTGACTTTCAGACCAGAATTCCCAGTCAAAACAACAGCAAGGTTGAAGGCTGAGGGCTGTGCACCTCTTTCTCGCCATTCTTTGATCAGCTGTTGCTGACCACGCCCCATGCCACGCCCCCGGGCGCTTCCACGGGACCTTCACCGTCGTCCTGAGCCCGTACCACGTCCACGACCCCCGTCCCTCAAGACAGGAGGGGGTGCAGTGCTCGTTGATGGCCCGGGGTTCGGCTATTTCCGCTTCGTCACCCACGCTAACGGCGCTTTCTTTACTGCTGTCTTGTGTACAGAACAATGAAGCCACGTCATCACCAGCATTTATCTCCGATAAAAGTGGATGGTGCTGATTCCCATCCGTCTCCTCCTCATCGCTAGTATCAGGATCCGATCCTCAAAGGTCTTCTTCATCACTATCTTGATACTTTAGAACGTCATCTAAAACATCAAGGGCAGTGTAACGCTTGAAAACGGGACGCGTCGACGAAGTGCTAGGTTGAGCTGCCATCTTGAGACTGGAGAACCAGTTCAACCCTGTAGTCTGGAATGCATAGAAGAACACATGTAAAAATCAATGTGTGGAGGGAAAAAAAAAAACGATCTTCAGAACCCCAAGGCATTGACACCACACATACAATGTTCTGGTGGTCCTGATTGAAAAAAAATTGGACTTGTCAAAGGGTTTGGATCATATTTGCTGTTCTGATGGCCTCATAACTATGTGGCATGGCCGCTGGCTAGTCACAGTCATTTAAAGTGTATTAAAGGGTTATCTTCTGAAACATGTTCCTCTCTGCATGGATTTAATTCCCCTCTCCTATAAAAGACTGCTTCTTCCCAAGACTGTGTTTCTGAAGGAATGGTGGAGGTGTGTGTCCAGAGGTTCCTGACATTCACTGAATTCTTAGTGTTGCTCTGGAGCAGGGAAATCTCACAGCTCTTCAGTGCCAGTCTGTTCATGGCAGGTTTCCTTGGAAGCTTTTTTCTCTATGAGTTGACAATAACTGGCATAATTGAAAGGTGTTCCAGTATGAGTGTTCATACATACGTAGACCTGCATTATCTATTCTTCTGCATGTATGTTTTAATATTTTTTCTTATTGTTATTTTAAAAGAAAAAACTTTATCGCATTCCTGTTTTACAAAGATGTGCCAGTTTATTTTGAAATTATTTCATGTAATGTGAACTTTCCACAGAAGGATTTTTTTTGTCCCCTTAAAATGCTTGCTCGCTAATCATAACAGATTGACAGTGAGGTATGTGGCAGCCCATAAAGTATATACCATTGACTAACAGATTGACAGTGAGATATGCGGCAGCCCCCAAAGTATATACCAGTGACTAACAGATTGACAATAAGGTATGTTGCAGCCCAAAAGTATATGCCAATGACTAACAGATTGACAATGAGGTTATGTGGCAGCCCAAAAGTATATACCAAAGACTAACAGATTGACAATGAGGTATGTGGCAGCCCAAAAAGGATATACCAATGACAGATTGACAATGAGTATGTGGCAGCCCAAAAAGTATATACCAATGACAGATTGACAATGAGGTATGTGGCAGCCCAAAGTATATACCAATCATTATAGATTGACAGTGAGGCATGTGGCAGCCCCAGAATATCTGCCAGTCACTAACAGATTGGTAATGAGGTATGTGCAAGCTGGAGAACTCTCCTTGGATCAGGTGATTTCCGAGAAAACTGCCTGACTTTCAGAGGCAGTGAAAATGAACATCTGAAAAAGAAAAAAAAGATCTGCTTGGGAAAGAAAATCGTTGAAACTCTTAATCATTCGCACCATATCCCGTTTTTTCCTGTCCAGGTTTCCTCGATAACACATTCAAGGCCATGCTGCCCACTACTGTTACAGTATATCACAGCAGTTCAGCATGCATTAATCAGACCAGTTTAGTCGTGGGCAAATATGCTGGTGAACAAGATTTGCTCAGCCATTTTTCTTGTTTTGTATCATGCATATATATAGGCTTCGTCTTTTGGATGAATCATGAATTGGGGCAAGACGTTTTGAGAAAGGTGCAACTGTCAACTGTTAAAGTTGGGAGTGCACTGAAACGACTACAGAAGTGAGCAGCTTTGACCAGTGGCTTTTGACTTGTTGGGAAAGTAAACAAGGCATGAATGGCACATTGTTACTTGTTCGCTTTTGTTGAAAAGAGCAGAATTACGCTGATCGTGGTTTTGACAGTGCTCTTCAAACATGTGCACTACAAGAATTATGTTGATGCTTCAAGAGCACTGGACTGTAATCAGAACAGACTAGATTTCTTCATGGATTAATGTTTTACAACTGCCCCCCCTTCCTTTTTTTTAAAAATCAAACATGCATGTATTTTGTTCTGACGGTGTGACTGCCTAGATAAGTGATGTGTGCTGTGGTCAGCTTGGTTATGAACACAAGAAATGATATGCACAATAATCTTGACCACAACAAAGAAATATAATTCTTTTTATTACCAAGTTATATACTTGGCTGTTGAGACAAACACTCAAACTATGCGGAAAACTTGATAAAAATCCCTTGGTATCGAGCCTTGCCTATCACAAATAGATTGACAATGAGTTATATTTGGTCGCCCCCAAAATATGTGCTACTCACTAACAAATTGACAATGGGTTATGTGGCAGCCCAAAAAGTACTTGGAATCTTGCTAGAATCCTTTAGTATTAAGCCTTGCTAATCACTAATAGATTGACAATTAGTTATATTTGGCAGCCCCTGAAGTATGTGCTACTCACTAACAGATTGACGTCATGACAGTGGTTATGTTCAGCCCAAGAAGTATGTGGGGTACTCGCTGAAATCACCAGGGATCAAGCCTTGCTAATCACTAACAGATTGACACTGGTTTATTTTCAGCCCAGAAGTATGTGGAGTACTCGCTGAAATCCCCGGGCATCAAGCCTTCCAGTCATCGGCATGCCTCCTCCAGCAAGAGCCATGGCATCCCGCCCAACGTCAGCGTTCCCAAGACGTCGGAGGAGGACGACAGTGCCTCGCCCTTGTGTGTCACTCTCCCACCCCCCAGCACCCCACAGAACACCCCCTCCTCACGGGGCCAGTCTGGGCAGCGTCTTCGCAGGTAACTAGGGGTCACTGCTCCCACCCCTGCCCCCCACAGACACCCCCTCCTCCCAGTCTGGGCAGCATCTTCGCAGGTAACCAGGGGTCACTCCTCCCACCCCCAGCACCCCACAGACACCCCCTCTTCCCAGTCTGGGCAGCATCTTTGCAGGTAACTAGGGGTCACTGCTCCCACCCCTGCCCCCCACAGACACCCCCTCCTCACGGGGCCAGTCTGGGCAGCATCTTCGCAGGTAACTAGGGGTCACCGCTGTTCTTCGTCTGATGGGTCCGTGTCAGGGGACCACGGTCTCTGAGAGATTGGGTGAAGTATGAAAGTGTTAACACATAATGTTCATTATTTGGCTTCACACACACAGAAACTCTGCACAGATCAACTGCCAGGTAACAGTGGTTTATGGTGAAGTCAGCAGGTGGTGCAAGGCTGTGGGGTCCGTTCCATTCAGAAACATGTGTTTGTGGGATTTTTCTACTGCAGCATGCACCTTTGCAGAAATTGTGTGCTGTTGCAGGGTTCCTATGAGCAGACTGGAACCACGCAATGGAGATTCGTCCATTCAGTGAATGTGCCTCTGAGGTGTTGTTTCAATTTCATTTCCACTATTATCATGTGGGGCTTATTGACACCTAGCTATGTTTTTGATAGAGAATTGTGGAGTACAGCTCTGTTGGTGTAGTCTCGGATCAGTATACAACACTGTTCCACTGTTTTCATCATCCTGTCAGTAATCACTTAAAAAAAAAAAAAAAAAGGAGAAAAAAAAGATTCCATGGCCAAGATTCCACAGTCCTTTTTTGGTGATTACCACGCCCAGGTTTGTGTTCGTGGTTGTTTTGTGTCAACCATTGGTATCTGTATTGAGGACTCGTGTCGGACAGATGTGATGGCACCTGCAGAGGAGATCACTCACTCACTTTTGATCCTGCCTGAAGAAGTATTTTGTGATAGGGGTTTAAGTGCATGGTGCCCCACTTTTGATGGATCAGAATGAACCTCAGTGAACACCTCCAAGGGATTCATCATTGGTCTGGTGGATTGTCTCAAGATCGGGATGTATGATCATTAGATGTTTGGGAACATGCATGAAGTGAGGAACCCTTTCTAAGGGCATAAAAGTAGGTAAAATCAGGCTTGAGCTGGTTAACCAATCTTTGCATGCTGGATGTTTTCTCAGAAAGTAGAAAAAAAGCCAGAGTGCCTCTAGTCTATCAGCCATACAGGCAGTGAGCTGTCAGAGGTTCACCATGTCTAGGGCATTGTGTGATGGAAGGCATAGCCCATCCCTCTTCTTTGGCCAGCTTTAACTTACTGGTACCACCTATTCACTGATAGGTAGACTAAGATGGTTTTTCAAAATGAAAAAAAGATCTGCCCCTATGTGTTTTTCAAGCTCACAACTGTCGGGTCAGCAAGCAGTCTCTAACCATGTGGGTATGGGCCCCTTTTCTACAAAAGAAATGATTCTATGGTTGTTGCCACTGAAAGCAGTGTCCGCCATGGATTCAGAGCCTTGCGTTCAAGACATTTGGAGATGCTTAGAAATTGAACCCTACCAATAGTAGCAAGTCTGCATGTATTGATGGAAGCAGAAAGAGTCTACTCTAAAGTAAGGGTCAGGTTATATGCACAAGTGATTTTTAGTTTTTGTTTTACGCAAGTGTTTTGTGTTTTGCTCTACACAAGTGTTTGTGCTATGCAATCTTTGGTATGAATAGAGTTTGGAATTTTGTTCCAGTTTTCTTTCTAATGTTTTTTTTTTTTTTTTTTTTTTTTTTTTTTGGGGGGGGGGGGGGGGGGGGAGATGGCAAATGTTGTGCCCCTCCCCAGTTTTTTTTTGTTTTTTTTTAATAGGAACCATACTGAACAGTGTGATATTGATGGCCCCCCTTGTGGACATGTGGGGCCAGATGGAGTAAAAAGGAGTCATGGTACTGAGCAGGCGTGGAAGATGATTAGAAAGGGAGTCATGGTACTGAGCAGGCGTGGAAGATGATTATTAGAAAGGGAGTCATGGTACTGAGCAGGCATGGAAGATGAATAGAAAGGGAGCGATGGTACTGAGCAGCATGGAAGATGAATAGAAAGAGACACATGGTGCTGAGCAGGCATGGAAGATGAATAGAAAGAGAGACATGGGTACTGAGCAGGCATGAAAGATGAATTTCTAGTCATGGTACTGAGCAGGCATGGAAGATGATAGAAAGGGAAAGGAGTCATGGTACTGAGCAGGCATGGAAGGTGAATAGAAAGAGAGACATGGTGCTGAGCAGACATGGAAGATGAATAGAAAGGGAGTCATGGTACTGAGCAGGCATGGAAGATGAATAGAAAGGGAGTCATGGTACTGAGCAAGCATGGAAGATGAATGGAAAGGGAGTGGTGGTACTGAGCAGGTGTGGAAGATGAATAGAAAGGGAGTGATGGTACTGAGCAGGCGTGGAAAATGAATAGAGAGAGAGACATGGTACTGAGCAGGCGTGGAAGATGAATGGAAAGGGAGTGATGGTGCTGAGCAGGCGTGGAAGACGAAAAGAAAGGGGGTCATGGTACTGAGCAGGCATGGAAGATGAAGATAAAGGGAGTGATGGTACTGAGCAGGCATGGAAGATGAATGAAAGAAAGGGAGTGATGGTACTGAGCAGGCGTGGAAGATGAATGGAAAGGGGGTCATGGTACTGAGCAGGCATGGAAGATGAATGGAAAGGGAGTCATGATACTGAGCAGGCATGAAAGATGAATAGAAAGGGAGTCATGGTATTGAGCAGCATGTATGGCAGATGAATGGAAAGGGAGTCATGGTACTGAGCAGGCGTGGAAGATGACGCAGCTAAAGAAAGGAAAACAATTGTACCATGTTTTTATGGTTTTGTGTTCCTAAAGTATTTTTTGGTACAAATGTGCAAGCACACACATGCACACATACATGCATGCTCATATCCACACACACACACACACACACACACACTCACACACTTGTATACACACACATGCATGCATGCATGCACGCACACATACCTACACACACACACACAGTCGCACTCACACACATACACACACACTCACACATATCTTCTTCCTTCATTGAGGAGAAATGCACGAACTTGAAACATCTGCACACACAAACACACATGGGTGCGCACGTGCTCGCACGCACGCACGCACACACGCACGCACGCAGCACACACACACACACACACACACACACACACACACACACACACACACACACACACACACACACACACGCATGCATGCATGCTTGTATGTACATAGCAATGAGAAATATAATGTCAAATAAGAAGGAATTTTAAATGAGGTGCTTGTTTTCAGTAAGAGTGCTCTGTCAGCTTTGAATGATGTTTGAATGATTCTTCAGAGTTGGAATATCTGATTGAAAATTTCCATGTTTTTTTTGTCAGATCTGTATGTGATTGAGAAACAGAACATCACTTTGTATTCCCAGACATGTTGATTGTGCAGGGTTCATGACACAGAGTGACTCTTTGTCTTTACACACATGTTGATTGTGCAGGGTTCATGACACAGAGAGTCTTTTTGTCTTCCCAGACATGTTGATTGTGCAGGGTTCATGACACAGAGTGTCTCTTTGTCTTTACACACGTGTTGATTGTGCAGGGTTCATGACACAGAGTGTCTTTTTGTCTTCCCAGACATGTTGATTGTGCAGGGTTCATGACACAGAGTGTCTCTTTGTCTTTACACACATGTTGATTGTGCAGGGTTCATGACACAGAGTGTCTTTTTGTCTTCCCAGACATGTTGATTGTGCAGGGTTCATGACACAGTGTCTCTTTGTCTTTACACACATGTTGATTGTGCAGGATTCATGACACAGAATGTCTTTTTTTGTCTATACACACATGTTGATTGTGCAGGATTCATGACACGGAGTGTCTTTTTTTGTCTTTACACACATGTTGATTGTGCAGGGTTCACGATGCAGAATGTCTTTTTGTCTTTACTCACATGTTGATTGTGCAGGGTTCACGATGCAGAATGTCTTTTTGTCTTTACACACATGTTGATTGTGCAGGGGTTCACGATGCAAAGTGTCTTTTTGTCTTTACACACGTGTTGATTGTGCAGGGTTCACGATGCAGAGTGTCTTTTTGTCTTTACACACGTGTTGATTGTGCAGGGTTCACGATGCAGAATGCCTCTTTGTCTTTACACACGTGTTGATTGTGCAGGGTTCACGATGCAGAATGCCTCTTTGTCTTTACACACATGTTGATTGTGCAGGGTTCACGATGCAGAATGCCTCTTTGTCTTTACACACGTGTTGATTGTGCAGGGTTCACGATGCAGAATGCCTCTTTTGTCTTTACACACGTGTTGATTGTGCAAGGTTTATGATGCAGAATGTCTCTTTGTCTTTACACACATGTGATTGTGCAAGGTTTATGATGCAGAATGTCTCTTTGTCTTTACACACATGTTGATTGTGCAAGGTTTATGATGCAGACTGTCTTTTTGTCTGCCCAGACATGTACGGTTCAGGTCACAGCTGCCTCACTCCAAGCATCCCCGAGGAACCAGAGGAAGCTCGCCCAAAGCCTCCCCCTCTGCCACCCCCCCGTCGTCGTGCCCGGGAGTCCCTGTCCAGTGACCTGGGCCTGGTGATGCGCTCCAGTGACCCTCCACCCCCTCCTCCCCGCCAGGACAGCACGGTGCCCCCCGCCTGTGCCCCCACGCAGAGACTCCATGCCCGTCATGCCTGTGGGCACCCCTTCATCATTGCCCCGGTCACAAAGTGTGTCCATTGCTCGGCCTGTGTCCCACACACATGTGAATATTGTACACGGCAATACATTGCCACGGCACAGTTCTGACAGACACAACTCCCTGGCTGACCAGACAGGGGGACTGTCCTACTCATCCTCTCTCCTCTTCCTCTTCTGTGTTCGATGTGAATGGAGATGAGGCCATGGAGAGGCCTGTGCTGCCCCCAAGGACGTACAAGTCACACACACGCAAGCAGAGCAGCTAGGAGCGGCCTTGTGTGTTCTTGTACATAATAATCCCCAGCCCCACCTGCCTCCCCACTCCGTGTCATTTCTCTGTCCTGTAGCAGTGTTGTGCAAACAAAAGCAAAAACAAAACAAAAAAAAAGAAAAGAAAATAGCTTCCCATCACTTTTGGAGCCCTGTAGAAACTGCATCTGTTTACAGTTCCAGTGACTGAAAGTTAAAAGCAAATGTTTAGCATACTACTGAGAAAAAAAAAAATCACTGTGACATCTTTGTGGTGTAAATAGGTAACAAGTAAGGCAGGTTTTGGTGGTTCAGAAGGCATGGAACAATGTCATCTAGAGTTAGAACAACAACAAATGTACAAGAAGACTGGAACAGCCATGTTTTCTTCCCACTGACCGAAAGCTGTAAGGGGGGAAATTGGTGATGAAGATTTCAGTACAGCAAGTCACTGGGTGATTATCATCATAGTGATGGATGATGTGAATGCTCCCAGCCATCTTAATTTGCCGATTTCATTTCTGTCAAGTGAAAATCGATTGCAGGACATTGTTGTTTGGTAAATGAGAGGGAAAAAAAAAGAGACTGGTTCGTCAGTACACAGGTATAGCCAGACTGCTGCGAGAAAGGGACTGTACTCCGACTGTATTAGCAGGACGCTGTGAGGGAGAGAGACCAGTAAAAGAATTTTTTGAGTCCACAATGGATGATGGTTGACTCAGAGAAGCAGTGGCTAGGTAATGTGCGCAAGTGATCAAGTGATTTTGCTGAGAGATGGTGCAGGTGGCTCTGTGTGTTGATCATTAGCACTGAACGCAGGTCTACTGTCTGAAAGATGACCCTCTTCCTCTGTCCTTCCTGTCTCTATATGTCAGATCCCTCTTCCTTGTTCTTCCTGTCTATGTCAGAAGATGACCCTCTTCCTTGTTCTTCCTATCTATGTCAGAAGATGACCCTCTTCCTCTGTCCTTCCTGTCTATATGTCAGATGACCCTCTTCCTTGTTCTTCCTGTCTATGTCAGAAGATGACCCTCTTCCCCTGTCCTTCCTGTCTGTGTAGAAGATGACCCTCTTCCTCTGTCCTTCCTGTCTATGTTAGAATATGACCCTCTTCCTCTGTCCTTTCTGTCTATGTCAGATGACCCTCTTCCCTTGTCTTCCTGTCTATGTCAGATGACCCTCTTCCTTGTCCTTCCTGTCTATGTTAGAAGATGACCCTCTTCCTCTGTCCTTCCTGTCTTTGTCAGAAGATGACCCTCTTCCTTGTCCTTGTCCCTTCCTGTCTATGTTAGAAGATGACCCTCTTCCTTGTCCTTCCTGTCTGTGTCAGATGACCCTCTTCCTCTGTCCTTCCTGTCTATGTCAGAAGATGACCCTCTTCCCCTGTCCTTCCCGTTTGTGTCAGAAGATGACCCTCTTTCCTTGTTCTTCCTGTCTATGTCAGAAGATGACCCTCTTCCCCTGTCCTTCCTGTCTGTGTAGAAGATGACCCTCTTCCTCTGTCCTTCCTGTCTATGTCAGAAGATGACCCTCTTCCTCTGTCCTTCCTGTCTATGTTAGAAGATGACCCTCTTCCTTGTTCTTCCTGTGTATGTCAGAAGATGACCCTCTTCCTTGTCCTTCCTGAGAAAATGACCCTCTTCCTCTGTCCTTCCTGTCTATGTCAGAAGATGACCGTCTTGTCCTTCTAGTCTATGTCAGAAGATGACCCTCATCCTTGTTCTTCCTGTCTATGTCAGAAGATGACCCTCTTCCCCTGTGTAGTGGTGCAGCACTACATGTGCTGAAAAAAAATTGACATGATCATAGATTTTTGTTCCTTCTTTGTTGCTAAGTCACGGAGTTGTTCCCCTGAGCTAGTTAAGATTTATGTTTTACTTTTAATGATCATTCAGAATTTCAAGTAAGTTCCTTTTCTGTAGTTTTCAGAGTTGTAACAATGAAAATAACTTTTTTTAATAAAAGTTTAAGTTTGTCATTTTTATCATTTTATTTTGGTTAATGATGTCATCTCCTAGAAACATATTGTGTCTTTGTCTAGATCTAATCAGGGATCGTGATGCGTTTGTTTAGATGCACTCCAATGGAAACGGTTATAGTTGTTTGGTGATAGTAAGCATTCTGTGTGTGACCGTTGGGATCCCTAATCAAACCCAAATCTATAAAAGAGGTCCCCCATGGCCCTGTGGAGAGATTGTGAGGAGGGTGTATGTAGGGTATGTATAATTGAGTTCGATTGAGGATATGCCTAATCGAGTTCAGATTGAAGAGAGGTCCAATTAGAAAGATTATGAAAATCGAGTTCAGATTTATGATTGAGTTCAGATTTATGCTGATCAAAGAAAAAATAATAAACGTCAACCCTACCTCCTCCTACCTTCCTGATTGCTCTCGACCAGCTGCTTTCCCTTGGCTCCTACACTATCTGCCTGTCTTCATCTGAACACCCCTTACCATTCCACCCCACCATCACAAGTGGCAATATGAGCAGGATTTAAGGTAGAAGGGACCAAGAGGGAGACACAGCCCAAGAAGAGCATGGGACAACATGGAATACAAAGCATGGAGACTTGGCTTCGTAGATATGGAGGATGAAGCACAAGACTCAACCCCTGTCTCTTAGACCCCCGCCAGGCACATCCAGTCCGCCACAAGCTTTGACGTTTCAAGGGAGTCGGAGATGTCGAAGCCTTCATCAAGGAAGCCACTATCGTGTGCTACACCCTCAGCCAACCTGGACTCCATTGGCGGCTGGATGGATTTTCAGCGCCTGGATGGACAAGCCCGTCAAGAAAAATCCTCTCTCATAGCACGGAGGACATCGACATGCCAGAAAAAAATTTTTGCCATCCTAGGCCGTTGTTGGGGGTGACCACCGAGAATCCTCTGCCCTGGCTGGCACTTTTTTTTAAGTGACAGCAGGGTGTTGCAGAGGATGTGGGGGAGTACACCACAGCTCTGCAGACACTCTTTAACAAGACCAACATGGCCGAAAGAGATACCCTCACCGACAGAATGCTGAAGGAAGCATTTGATATCCACCGTCCCTCAGAAGGAGACCACAAACACTTCCAGAGAGACAAACCAGACACGGTCTTCATGGACATTGTCAAGGAGGCACAACAATGGATGAGGGAAGACAATTTGCCAGATCCCGTCACCCAGCAAACAGTCATCATGCCAGACATCGTGGCAAGGCTGGAAAAACCATGTGGCAGCCTTGCAACTTCAGCTGGAACGTCAGCAGCAGTACCAGCAATCAGTCATTGTGGCCCAGCAATCCTGTCAACAGCAAGAGCTGCAACCCCGTCATCAACTGCAAGACCAACAGCAGAGTTGTCAGCAGAACCAACAGCAGGACCATCAAAGCTCTCTAAGATGCTGGTGGTGCCAACACCTGGGTCATCAGGAGTCCGACTGTTGGGCCAAATGACGGTACCAGGGTTGACCGCCATACAACAGGATCCAATGGTAGCAGCAAGAAAACGGACGGCAGCAGCAAGAAAACGGACGGCAGCAGCAAGAAAACCGACAGCAGCAGCAAAGAGACCGATGGCAGCAGCAGAAAAACTTCTAGCCCCCGCTGCTGTGAACAGTCAGGCAGCAGGGGGATAAAGAGACAGAAGGGACAAGGAGAGCAAAAGAAGAAAAGACCTTGCTGGGCAGTCTCTACAACGGACATCAGCATCAACGGGAAGCCGTGATCTGCCCTCCTGGACACTGGCAGTGAAGTCACTACGGTCACTGAGAAGTGGGCCTGAAAAAAATTGAGAGACTTGAGACGAGAACATAGTCACATCAAACTGCGGGCAGTAAATGGAGCTGAGGTTCCCGACTCCAGCTTCATTCTCGTCAACATTGAAGTCTTTGATACCATCTGCTCTGATGTCCCAGTCCTAGTCATCAAGGACCCCAGTGACCTGTCCATGCAGGAACGCAAAAGGCGACTGCTGGCTCTGCTGGATATGAATGTCCTTGGCGCTTGCCTCAACAAATCCACGCCAGAACTCCTTCCTTGCCTGCAGGTCGTCCAACAGCAAATCAAAGAGAAGACGACGACCCTGAAGATTGCTTGCACCGCAGCCCGAGAAAAAATCCCTGCCCATTCCATCGCCTCCATCCTCTGCCCTTCCTGTCTATGTCAGAAAATGACCCTCTTCCTTTGTCCCTCCTGTCTATGTCAGAAAATGACCCTTTTCCTCTGTCCTTCCTGTCTGTGTCAGAAAATGACCCTTTTCCTCTGTCCTTCCCTTCTGCATTTTATTATATTAGAACGGGACCCACTTCCCTTGGCTTTCCCCTCTCTGTCTTCTTCTCTTTGCCTTTTCATCCTAGCCCTCTTTCGTCTTCAAAACAACCCATTTCTCTTGTCTCTTTCCTTCTCTTTTTTTTTTTCCCCTTTTTTCATTCTGCCCTCAAAGATGAACCATTACCCTGCCCTTCCCTTTTGTGTCCATCTTAAAAGGCGACCCACTTCCACAATCCTCCCTTTTCTTAAAAGATGACCCAGTTCTCTCGTCCTTTCCTTTTCTGTCTGTGTGAAAAAAAAATGACCAGCTTTAGTTTTTCTTTTCCCTCTCTATCTGTCTGAAAAGATGACACATTTCCTCTATTCTCCTTTTTGTTCTTTTGTCTTAAAAGATGACTGATTGTTCCTCTCTTTCCCTTCTTAGTCAGTCCTGGAACATAGTCACTTCCCCTGTCTTTCCCTTTGTCTTTTGTCTTTAAAGATTACTTCTTTGTCTTTTGTCTTAAAAGATGACTGACTGTCCCTGTCTTTCCCTGCATTGTCTATTGTCTTAAAAGATGAGTGACTGTCCCAGTCTAGCCAATCTTTCTCTTATGTCTTAAAAGATGAATGACTGTCCCTTTCTTTCCCTTCTTTGTCTTTTGTCTTAAAAGATGACTGACTGTCCCAGTCTTTCCAATCTTTCTCTTTTGTCTCAGATGATGACTGACTGTCCCAGTCTTTCCAATCTTTCTCTTTTGTCTCAGATGATGACTGACTGTCCCAGTCTTTCCAGTCTTTCTCTTTTGTCTCGGATGATGACCCAGATCCCCTGTCCTATCCCTCCTTGTTTTTGTGTCTCAGATGATGACCCTTTTCCAGGTCTCTTCTTTCTCATTCTTCTCACCTTTAAGACGACCCATTGCCTTCATTTATTCCCTCCTTTCTCTTTGTTCCTGTCATAGATGTCTCATTTGGCCTGCCATTGAAGATGACCTATTTGGTCTGTCATAGAAGATATGTCACTTGGCCTGTCATAGAAGATGACCTATTTGGCTGTGTCATAGAAGATGACCCGTTTGGGCCTGTCAAAGAAGATGACCCATTTTGCCTATCATAGAAGATGACCTACTTTCCCTGTCCTTTCCCTTTATTTTACCTGTCTGAGAAGAAGACCCATCGCCCATGCCCCTTCCCTCTCTTTGTTCCTGTCATAGAAGATGACCCATTGTCCATGCCTCTTCCCTCTCTTTGTTCCTGTCTTGGATGATGATCCATTGCTCGTGTCTGTTCTTTTTGTCTTGTCCGTCTTCCTGTTTGCTTGTCGCCTCTCGCTGTCTTTGCTCTTTGAGTTGTTAACTTTGGTAGTAATAATATACATCATCTTCCAAGTCACATGGTGCCAATTTGTTCCTTTGTTAGGTTACAGAAGGCTTTTCATTAGTCTGAATCTGTTTGTGGAGGACTTTGTAGACTGTGCTAGAAGCTTGTTCATTGTTCCGTGCAGAAATTGTCCGATGGTGTTTGTTTTTAAGTGACAGTGAAAATTGTTGTGATATATATGGCATTGTTATGTAGAATGATCTGTGAGATTGGGCAAAGTGACTCCGATAAAACAGTGTGTGAGGCTGTTGGTTGGAAACTACGACAATTGGTGTAAATACTTAAAACAGTTACTTGAGTGATGTGGTAAGAGTTTAAATATCTTTGAAATAACTTCAGTCCCACTCACAGATGTTCATGTGATTATGCCAGTTTTAGTGGGTGTTGGGGGGGGGAAGGGAGAATGTGTGTGTGTGTGTGTGTGTGTGTGTGTGTGTGTGTGTGTGTGTGTGGAGAGGAATCATGAAATGAAGAAGCGTAGCTGTTAATGAATGAATGTGTGCATTCACAGTGTATATATATGTGGGAGATAAAAGTGTGTGACTTTACCAGAGAGATTAGTGTACAATGAAACGTGCTGACTTTACAATACCATTGACAGAATGACTGGTCCAAGATGTCATGAAAGAAATAATGTGTGGGTTTGAAAAGGCCTTTTTTTTTTTTTTTGTTTTGGGTTTGTTTTGTTCTTTGCAGTGTGAGTCAGAGCAGAACTAATCCCCAGATGAAATGTGATGTAGCTGGTGTCCTGTGAGAACCCTCTGACATCTGGCTGTGGATCAGCTGACAGACCACATGTGGAATGTGGAGCACAGCCACAGTCATTTTGACTGACTGACTGATGTCTGGCTGTGGATCAGCTGACAGACCACATGTGGAGTGTGGAGCACAGCCACAGTCATTTTGACTGACTGACATACATCTGGCTGTGGATCAGCTGACAGACCACATGTGGAGTGTGGAGCACAGCCACAGTCAGTCAAGTCCCAAAAGCAGGCTCCGTCTGTCGGGACACATGAAATTGTAACAGTAGTTGAAGGAAAGCATGGTACTACTCAGCACATGCCAACACACACACACACACACCCCCAACACATGCACACACACACACACACACACACACACACACACACACACACACACATACACTCACACTCACACTCACTCACACACACACACACGCACAGTGAGAGAGACATCCAGGCACACACTAACACACTTGCATACATGCATATACATAAAATTTGATTTTGCTCTATAGAGAGATTTTTGTTGGCAAAATTTCATGTCATAAGATTGCCTGCAGTTGGATTGATTAGGGAACCTCGGAGCCCTGGCTGAAAGGCTTTCTGAGATCCTCATTTAATGTAGAATGGTACTGATGGCATCCATAAATGATGCATGCAAAAGAAGGTGTTGATTATTTTTTAGCGTATTTAACTAGGCAGGGCTGTTGTAACTGACATCAGTATCTTCTTCTTCTCCCATAGCTTCATTGGGAATCTTTTGGGCTCTATTCTAAGAACAGGTCACCAGGTTCCTTCATTTCTGTCGGTTGTGTGACAAGGCCAAAGTCTCTGCAAATGCTGTCCACTCTTGAAAGCTGTCAGTTCATTGATGTTTTTCTCCTGTCTTTCCTTCCATCTCATTCCTTCAACAGTGCCCTGGTGGACTGTTTTTGCAAGGCTATCAGATGTTACATGGCCATACCAACGTGGTTTTCTTTTCCTGACTGATGTCTGTTGATCTTTGTACAGTCCTATGTGCTGTCTGAGGGTGTGACACATGTGTTGACTGATGATCAGCGTATCTGATGTTTAGTATCTGGCGGTAGCATCTCATTTCCATGGCCTGGATTCTTCATTCCAGATCCACAGTGAGGGACCACATCTTGCACACTGATTGGAAGATAGAATATATCAATGAAGGCAGGAGCCTACTCCTGTGATTTATAAAGATGTTCTTGTCCTTACATGAAGGTGTTAATCTGGACAGCGCTGGTGCTGCCTTTGCTGCCCTGGAGAGGGTTTCAGGTTTGGGTCTCACACTGCTAATGATGAATCCTAAGTAGGTGAATTGTTGAACTGATTCTAGCTTCTATGGACAAATATCCTAGGTAAGTGAATTGTTGAACGGATTCTTGCTTCTGACCATGGACAAATATCCTAGGTAAGTGAATTCTTGAACGGATTCTTGCTTCTATGGACAAATATCCTAGGTAGTGAATTGTTGAACTGATTCTAGCTTCTGACCATGGACAAATATCCTAGGTAAGTGAATTGTTTAAACTGATTCTGGCTTCTGACCATGGACAAATATCCTAGGTAAGTGAATTGTTGAAGTGATTCTTGCTTCTGACTATGGACAAATATCCTAGGTAAGTGAATTGTTGAACTGATTCTAGCTTCTGACCATGGACAAATATCCTAGTAGCATCTGCAACTCATCGGTGTCCAGATCAGGAAATACAAGTGTCATGAATGAACCTTGACATGATTCACATGCAAGTGAGTGTATGTATCATAATTTCCAGTGTGTAAAAGGCAACAGTTCATGAACCACACCCACCCCAAAAATCATAATAGCTGCAGTCGATTGATCGGCTCTGAAAGAGCAGCAGTGAAAACTGAAGGAATCAAGAGAGCAGCTAAACACAGTTTTTTTAAAGAAGGAATGAGAAGCACACGTGCATTCATCACACATTCATCATGGAGGCCACTTACTCTTCTCATTTCTTGATATTGTGAGCTTTCCACTGGTTGAGAGGGATGAACATTTTGCAGGCCATGTTTAATTCTGCTGCAGAGCAGGTGGTGAATAAGTTTGAACAGTACTGTTTTCAGTCATGGGATGGTATTTGTGTGACGGTGGTCAACGTAGTTGCAGTGTGTTGCGATATGAAATGTTCCATTGTTCAAAGTGTTTTATTTTCAAAACTTAGTGTCTCAGGTGTCTATGGTAAGGGCGGTATAAATGAAGTTTGATGGTATGCTGCAAGTTTGCTGGTTAAAAGTTCGTCTGTATGGGTTAGAGAAAAAGAAAGGTGAACATGCAAGTGCAGTGTTAAATTACCTTGGTTTCATATCTCCAGAAATGAGGTAACTCATACCACCCTTTACTTCTGCTGTAGACCAAGTACAAATATTCTTGTGCCACTGCAGTATTTTAAGTTAATTAACTCATTCTTTACATAGTTCACTTTCTCTTCTGAACCACTTATGGATAGCTGAAGAGCATAGATGTGCATTGTATGCTTTCTCTGCTGAACTGTTTATGGATAATATACTGTGGAGATGCTTACAGGCTATTTCAATTTTCTAATTTTTGTTGCTTTTTTCCCAAACTTTAAAAAAAGTCATCATCTTCGGATAACCTAAAAAGGAATAGACAACAGAAGAGGTTGATGAGTTGTTTCTGAATTATGATGGCATAAAAAGGAATAGACAACAGAAGAAGTCGAAGAGTTGTTTTTGAATTATGATGAGAGTGCTGAAGAAAATGAAGGTAGTTTTACAGATGACAGTGACTGTGAAGACTTTGAAATCCACTGTGAAGGTAATTCTGATTCCAGAATACAAATGAAAGTGACTGTGAAGACTTTGAACTCCACTGTGAATGTAATTCTGATTCCAAAATTCTGTTATTGTCACAGTGCTTGCATGTCTTTGTTTACATGCATATTTCAGTGTTACTAAACTGTCTTCAGGAAGTATACATAGTAAATGTCAAAATTATTTTTGAATCTATTTAGTTCATGTTCAACTGTCCAAGTGTCATTGTAGTATACTAAACCTTCACTAAACGCTTTTATGAAAAAGCTTTTTTAAGGTAAGCAGGTTAGAAGTAATATGATTTCACACCCTGGTGGTTGTACACTAGCTGCTAAAAACATCATGACCAGTTGAAAAGATTTAATGCAGTGTGTATCCTATGTTTGAAAGCCTTTTTTCTGTCCTTACACTGACTATATTTCTCCTTCAATGGTTGTCTAGTACTATGGCATTTATTCTCAGATAGAAAAGACAGCGTTATTTTTTACTGAATTTCCAGTTCATCGTGCCAGACCTAAGGTGGACACTTGGAGTTTCTACAGTTGTTGCTCTAAGTACCTCCCTCATATGCTGGTTAGCAAAGAGATAGTGCAAAATGGAAATGGAGACAGATTTGATTCATATGAATCAAGGCATGCTGAGTTGTGTGGTCGGGGTAATGCCAGCAGATACAGCCTTTATGTCCTTGATCATCCTGCCTTTTTAAGTTGTTTTATAAGTAACAGAAGGTAGAATGGAAAAGGAGTTCACAGATACTATTACACATTTGTAAACCATTGCTGGAAAGCAGTAAACAGTATGTGCCTAACACTGTATGTAAGTTCACTTACTTAGTGCCACAGACCTGATATGTCTTTCTTACAGACCATGTTTGGCAGAAAGCTTCACAGTCAGTCAGTACATTGACTGACTAGTAGTTGTTGGTGCCCCACTTCATAGCAAGAGAAAGACAACAGTTTAATGGCATCACTTACACATGGGTTGGTATGGATTCCTTCTGTAATTGGAACGGGCTAATTTGTGCAGGTGTTTTATTGGTGTTTATTGCTCGTACTGCTGAAAAAAAAATCCTACTTTTGATGTTCCTGTAGAAAAGAAACTTGTGGAGAGCGTGGCAGCAGAGTCCTCAGAAGAGAAGCCCCCTTCAAGCAAGTGTTTTGGCCCATATCTCCTGACACTCTCGGGGGTTGGGCTACACACCGGTTCATGACTCCGGATGTCCCTCTGCTGCCCCTTTTTTTTTTTTCCCATCTTGGGACGAGCCATGGCTGGGATTCAAACCCATGACCATCTGGACATGCTCATTTTCCACTTAATGACTCTCACTCTAACCACTGAGCCACTGGGACACCTGATATTTGTAGGAAAGTTAAGCCTTATGAAGTTTCACTTTTGTTCCTCCTTGACCAGATCCAGCTTGAACACCTCTCTGCCGCTTCTGCCATTGCTTTCAGGGCTCTGTTTTTTTTTTTCCCTCCCTGCAACTGAGAGCTGTTCCATGAGGCTGTATGCAGACATTCCTACAAACCCCCTAGCTCCAATTTCTGCAGTGAGGACTTTGACCTCATAGCCTTCTCTCCTCAGGCTGCTTGCCAGATCAGCATACTTTTCAGTCTTGTAGATTGAGCTGCCTCCATTCTGTTCTCATATGGCACCGTGAGCTCGATCATGATCAGCTGCTTGGTTGACTGAGAGTGGACAACTATGTCTGGTCTCATGCCACTCTTGCTGATGATCTCTGGGTGACTCTTCCATTCTGGGAGGTCTGCAGTGCACCCCCAGTCATCTGCCCCGTTCAGCAGACTCTGCCAGCATGTTCCGAGTGGCACTGTTGTTCTTGACCATGATTTGCTACCTCCTGCCGTGAAGAATGATGCGAGTGCTTTTGGAGTCCTGATCTTCCCTTTTTGTGGTGTTGGTACTAGCCCAGACTACTTGTACAATCTCTTTGAGCACTTGGTTCCTGCATGCTGATGCACAAAAGTGGCAGACAACATCTCTGGTTAGAATGGTTCAGTAGCACAGGACATGACTTTTGCATTCAACATTAGGTCGTGAATTAGTTCTTGACCTTGTAAGAATTTTCAAGGATTTACAAAGTGATGAGAATAGGCAGCATGATGAGATCATTATTTTTTTCCTTGGAGGACTTGGTCAGTGTGATAATGTATTGATAGAGATCAGATCGACACCAGAGGTAGTGAGAGCAGTACTGCTGACTCCAGAAACATGGGGAAATAAACTGCATCAGCCAGTGAGGGTTGACTACTTGTAGAGAAGGGGATGAAGAGGCATGCTGAGGCAGGATGGTGAGGAAGGGATGTACATGGACATCACAGGTGCTGAATTACCTGCTGTCGTGTAATTTGAAAAGTTGAAAATAAACAAAGGTGTCCAAATTTGACAGTAATTTCAACAACAACAAAAGAAAAATCCCGGAAGTGAGCCAGTCACTCTTAATTGAGGATTTTGTGTCAGATTTAAAAGATGTAATAGGATGAAAGATATTCACAGTTATATAGGAGATTTAGAAGATGTCATAGGATAAAAGATATTCGCAATGTTATAGGAGATTTAGAAGATGTCATAGGAAAAAAGATATTCACAATTTTATAGATTTAGATGTACTAGGATAAAAGACATTCACAATTTTATAGGAGATTTAGAAGATGTACTAGGATAAAAGATACTCACAATTTGATAGGAGATTTAGAAGATGTCATAGGATAAAAGATGTTCACAATTTTATAGGAGATTTAGATGTACTAGGATAAAAGATATTCACAATTTTATAGGAGATTTAGAAGGTGTACTAGGATAAAAGATATTCACAATTTTATAGGATTTAGATGTCATAGGATAAAAGATATTCACGATTTTATAGGAGATTTAGGAGATTTAATAGGATAAAAGATATTCACAATTTTATAGGATTTCTGCAACAAAGGAGGTGCATGCAAGTTTTGTCTCCTGTTTTCATTTTGTTTCCAGAGAGCAACAAGGGAAAGCACTTTCATATTTGAAAATACTCAAAAGTTCACACTTTCTCATAAATGCTGGTTTTCTGTTGTTCTTTCTTATGTTCAGTTGATGGATGAGAGATTCATTTATTTTCAATGAAGAGGGCAGCAAGGGAGAGATCTGACCAGCAACGCAGAACATTAATTGATGCCAGTTTCTAAAGCTTAGGCTTTTGCCCCAATTATAAAACTAAGGTGCATAACAGCAAACTAGAGGGGCATATGGTACCCACTCACCTACTACTCCTGCAGACAAAAAAATACGCAAACGAGGACACTTCAGTGAAGTAAACATGTTCAAAGAGGTGACCATGCAAGCTCATCTGACATGTTGAAGCTGCTACAGCAGAAGAAATGTACAGTGACAAGACTTGTATAGCCTTTTAACCTTTTCCGCTAAGTGCCTGATCCAAGGTCAGGCACATACACTCATAAATTGCCCACCTATGCCCAGCCATAGTTTAGATTTCTTTTCTGTCCAATTCAGACACATCCATCCCATACCCAGTCAATGAATGATAAGTGAAAGGATAGTATTTGGAAGCTATTTCTTTTTTGTTTCAGGTGATGTTTGTGCGGACAGAATTTGAATGATGTTTGGAGGGGGTTTTTTGGGGGTCAGTTTTTTTTACACTTACACCTTAAGTATTAATTAAGTCAGCGAAATCTTTTTACAGTGAGGTAGGTGATAGATGAGATTTTACTGATTGATGTTTGTGCATATATATATATATATATATATGTGTGTGTGTGTGTGTCACTGTGACGCATTCAAGTCTTACTGACATTTGATCATGATGTGGTAATGCAGCCTACAAGATGAAGAGCATTGAAATGATGAGCAGTCTGTTGAACTCTTCTATATCTAGAAACCAGTAATGACTGGATGAGCAGTCTGTTGAACTCTTCTGTAGCTAGAAACCAGTAGTGACTGGATGAGCAGTCTGTTGAACTCTTCTGTATCTAGACACCAGTAATGACTGGATGAGCATCAGTCTGTTGAACTCTTCTGTAGCTAGAAACCAGTAATGACTGGTTGAGCAGTCTGTTGAACTCTTCTGTAGCTAGAAACCAGTAATGACTGGATAATTGAAACACAATGTAA
Source organism: Conus betulinus (assembly GCA_016801955.1). NCBI lineage: Eukaryota > Metazoa > Mollusca > Gastropoda > Neogastropoda > Conidae > Conus > Conus betulinus. Next base: position 22,748 of record JADBJO010021801.1, read on the forward strand.
ATTGTAACATGTTACAGAAAAAAAATTCCATGATTGTGGGCTTTTTGAATGGACTGATCCAGAGTTATGACTGTTGAAGTGAAGCAAGCCTAACCTTTCAGCTGAACAGCTAGGAAAACATTGATCACAAACATATTACAACTTTATTATGATGCACAACTTGTGAACACATGCATCTTATCTCCCATGTGTACTCTTTCAAATTTCATCTTTGGACAGCATCTCCTGTATATCCCTTTGATCCAATTCAAGAGGGATGAACAGTCACAAGTTAACTTACTGATACATGGAGGTGATAACTGGCCGTAATGAGCACCTCTCCCTTCGCTCCCTTCCCTTCACCACCTCCTTGAGTCCTACACTTCTCATTGGCTGCATTTTGTTTGTTACAGTTATCTTCGATAAAATGAGACTAGTGATACTCTGTAAGTCTTAGTCAGGTTTTGTACTTGGAGGATCAACAGATCAGGTTCTGAAGCTTGTGTCTGGTCTGGGTACATTAAACATTAAGTACACTGCCTGGGCACATGAACTTAAGACACACTGGTCTGGGTACATTGAATATAAAATGCACACTGGTCTGGGTACATTGAATATAAAATGCACACTGGTCTGGGTACATTGAATATAAAATGCACACTGGTCTGGGTACATTGAACATAAAATACACTATTCTTGGTACATTGAACATAAAACACACTGGTCTGGGATGAATTTAACATAAAACACTGGTCTGGGTACATTGGTCATACACACTGGTCTGAGAACATTGAACATAAAACACTGGTCTGGGTACATTGAACATAAAACACTGGTCTGGGTACATTGAACAGAAAACACTGGTCTGGGTACATTGAACAGAAAAACACACTGGTCTGGGTACATTGAACAGAAAACACACACTAGTCTGGGTACTTTGAACAGAAACACACACTAGTCTGGGTACTTTGAACATATAACACTGGTCCAGGTACATTGAATATAAAACACACCAGTCTGAGTACATTGAACATAAAACACACACTGGTCTAGGTACATTGAACATAAAACACTGGTCTGGGTACATTGAACGTAAAACACACACTGGTCTGGGTACTTTGAACATATAACTCTGGTCCGGGTACATTGAACATAAAATACACCAGTCTGAGTACATTGAACATAAAACACACACTGAACATAAAACACACACTGGTCTGAGTACATTGAACATAAAACACACTGGTCTGGGTACATTGAACATAAAACACACACTGGTCTGAGTACATTGAACATAAAACACACACTGAACATAAAACACACACTGGTCTGAGTACATTGTACATAAAACACACCAGCATGGGTACATTGGACATAAAACACACCAGCGTGGGTACATTGAACATAAAACACACCAGTGTGGGTACATTGAACATAAAACACACCAGCGTGGGTACATTGAACATAAAAAACACACCAGCGTGGGTACATTCAACATAAAACACACCAGCATGGGTACATTGGACATAAAAACACACCAGCGTGGGTACATTGGACATAAAGCACACCAGCATGGGTACAATGGACATAAAAACACAGCGTGGGTACATTGAACATAAAGCACACTGGTCAGAGAATATTGAATATAAAAACACACATTGGTCTGGATACATTGAAGATAAAACACACATTGGTCTGGATACATTGAACATAAAACACACATTGGTCTAGATACATTGAATATAAAACACACATTGGTCTGGATACATGAAACATAAAACACACATTGGTCTGGATACATTGAACATAAAACACACATTGGTCTGGATACATTGAATATAAAACACACATTGGTCTGGATACATTGAAGATAAAACACACATTGGTCTGGATACATTGAAGATAAAACACACATTGGTCTAGATACATTGAAGATAAAACACACATTGGTCTGGATACATTGAAGATAAAACACACATTGGTCTGGATACATTGAAGATAAAACACACACATTGGTCTGGATACATTGAAGATAAAACCACACATTGGTCTGGATACATTGAAGATAAAACACACATTGGTCTGGATACATTGAATATAAAACACACATTGGTCTAGATACATTGAATATAAAAACACACACCGGTCTGGATACATTGAATATAAAACACACATTGGTCTAGATACATTGAATATAAAACACACACCGGTCTGGATACATTGAATATTAAACACACATTGGTCTGGATACATTGAATATAAAACACACATTGG